>CM040241.1:133857715-133901864 GCA_022545495.1 Chrysanthemum lavandulifolium | reverse complement strand
CTAGAGTTCCAAGTCGCTAGCCGGATGTGAAATCGCTAAGTAGTAACTCGCTAAGACTCAAGTCGCTAGCAAAATTTTGGCGACAGTTAAGCTACTCAAGTCGCTAAAGATGCAGAGTCGCTAAAGAGCGACTCATTCTGAGACCAAGTCGCTACCACCAGAGTCGCTGCAGTGGTGGAGAGTCCACTACTTGTCTTGTAAGTCGCTCGATCTAACTCGCTGGGTCTAAAGCGTAACTTCGCTACAAATTTGTAAAGGCAAGTCGCTCACGAAGAAAGAAGTAGTGAGCTAAGTCGCTAGCAGTAAAAACCATATAAACATCACTTTTCAATCCAAAAACAACCCAACCAAGATGATTCAAGCTTACAAATGAAAACCTAAACACTTGTGATGATTCTAAACATAAAAGTACTAACAAAATTCAAACTTTAACACAAGAAATCAACCAAATGATGCAAAAACCACTAAACTTTTTCAAACTCAAAACCACCTAAAACCACTAGAAATCCAAAGATGTGCAAGATATGATCTAACCATGGCTCTTGATACCAATTGTGAGATATAACTTTTCACATACATCAAACCATAACACAAAGTTGCATATAGATGGAATTCTAGAGAGAAAGTTAGAGGTTTAGGGAACTTAGTGAGAGAAAGTGAAAGATATTATTATGAGCTCCATTTCTCTACCTTGGAAGGTAGAGTATTTATAGTCTCACATGCATACACTTTGGGGCATGGATCGAGGCATCTGATGGGTAAGGACCGTCCAGTCCTCCGCGGTATTGCCACTAAATACTACTTAACTTAAAGAACTACGACTACGAGCTTTCTAGCGATTACATATACTTGAGGTGACCGACTCTTTAATCCGGGAATATCTAATTCTAACATGGAGTATCGAAACATGCAATGAGATGAATCAATGACTACGAGCTTAGGAGCAAGGACTACATCAAGAATGCAAGATCAATTGTTAATGTAATATCTATTTGTATTCAATGTAAGTTTGGTACATGATTGAGGTGACCTCCCTGAGGGAGATTGTTAGGAATTAGAAATTCCGGTGTTAAAGTGATCGGTCACCTCAAGTATTTGTAATCGTTAAGCTAGTAATCGTAATTCTTTTAAGTTAAGTAATATTTAGTTAAGTAACAAGTGGAGGGCGACGAGTCTTTCCCCATATGCGATCCACCCGATGTGTGGCGTTTATGTAAGACTATAAATACTCTCTACCTCCCAAGGTGAGAGTTGGAGCTCATAATAATCCTTTCACTTTCTCGCTAAGTTCCCAAACCTCTAACTTTCTCTCTAGAAATTCATTACCTCCGCCTTGTTGTTATGGTTTGATGTGTATGTGAAAACTAATATCCTACAATTTCACTAATTGAAGGTTCTTCTTCTTCATTTATCTTTTCTTAATTACAATAGCTTCACTTTCTATGATCTCGTCATCGACAAGAGGTGGAGAGGGTTGGGTGGACTTTCATCAAATTTTATGTTTAATGACTCTTCTACCTTCATTGTTTCTTTGTTTAATATGGCGTAAGCTTTGCTATTTGGCGAGTAACCTAGAAAGATACCTTGATTGATTTAGGATCAAATTTTGTAAGGTAATCTTTAGTGTTAAGAATGAAGCATTTGCTTCGAGACTCTAAAATGATTTAAAGTAGCTTTTTGCCTCGGAGTAACTCATATGGAGTTTTACCTAAGATTGGTCTAATTAAGACTCGATTGAGTATATGCGTTGAAGTATCAACGACATTACACCAAAAATTTTGAGGTATGGATTGTTAGATTAAGCATGGTTCTACTCATTTCTTGAAGGGTTCTATTCTTTCTTTCTACTACCGATTCGATTGTGGAGTGCGTGGAGTCGAGAAGTTGTGAGTAATACCATTAGCGTCACAAAAGCTCCAATTGCACTTCATTATCGAATTCCTATGATCCGTCCTAACGGACACTATGGGTTTTCCTAGTTGTCTTTGGATCTTTTGCTTAATATTTCAAAATAGTTAAAGGTTTCGTTTTGTTCTTTAAAAATTTTGTCCAAGTATACCTAGAGTAGTCATCCACTATATGCAAAGTATAGTAGTTGCCTCCATAACTTTGGATAGCGGATGGACCAAATAAATCCATATGTAGTAATTCTAGACACTTAGTTGTGGACACCATGTTTTAGCTTTATGACTCGAATGAACTTGTTTTCCTATATTACAAGCATCACAAAAATGATGTTCATATTTTAACTTAGGTAGATCTCTTACTAGATCTTTGGATGATAGCGATTGAAGAAGTCGCATGTTGGCGTGACCTAATCTTCGATGCCATAAGGTTGAGTATCATCCATAGAGGTAAGACATAGTTTGTCTTTAGGTTCATTACCGATTTTAATGACATAGACTCCATGTTTCCTAATTCCTCTTCCTATGGTTATGCCATTTTAAGTATCTTACTACGGTTTGAGTAAAGTACATTGCACTTTTTATCACATATTTGTCCTATACTTAAAGTTAAAGTTTAGGTTTTCTCGTGACACACATCGTTAGTGGTTAGAGATTTGTTAGAAACCGTACCTTTACCGATGATTCTACTTTTGCTATTTCGAAACACCGCATTACCTCCATTTCACGGATTCATATGTGGAGAATAGATCCTATTGCGGTCATGTGCCTCGTGCTTCCTTTATCCTTGACCCATTCATGGAGTCTAATTGAACCTTTAAAAGCACACCAACAATAATAATAAACTCAAAGTTTGGTCCCCATTTATTCATGGGTCCATTAGTGTTAAACATTCCATTCATATTAGACATGTATGGATAAGATGATATGCATTCCATGGAGCAAAGTTTTGAGCAGAGAAACCGTTTTGCATATTAGGGTTCCATCCCATTTGATGGTTACTTCTTGGATAAACATTATTAGGTCTCCTAGATGCATTATGTTTTTGAAAGATGGTGCTTTGTTTCTTGCAAAAGTAGGATTAATTTTTGGAGGTGGATGTCTAGTGGTGACATGGTTTGGTTTCTTCCTATTTACGATAACGAACTCGGTTCTAGATGATGAGGCTATGTTATACCACTAGTTGTCACAATGAGATCCACGGATCCTGGGTTTGTACACTAGCTGGGTTCCCTTTTAGGGGATCCGTGGGATCCGCCACATACAGATGGTGGTTTTCTAATTCTTTAACAAATTTTGTTTCTTTACTTTCACTAGTTGATGGATCAAGTTGTTGTATACCTAGACCCTTTTGGTTGTTGCTTGGTTTTAACACCATCAGTATTGTATCTAAGGTGTTTGTACTTATTCTAGCAATTTTAGAATCTAAATGATCAACTAGTGTTTGAAGTTGAATACAAAGTTCACATTACCACTTTCTATTTTACCCTTTTCCAAACGTTTTAGTTTTGCTTTTAATTCTATGACTTCTTTATCTAAGCGTTGGTTTTGACTCTTTAAAAGCTTGTTTTGTTAATTAGTTTTAAGCTAATATTGCATAGTTTATCATATTCATTATGCAATGAGTCGTCATAAAGTGATGAACTACTATAGTATTCGTGACATACCTCGTCATTTGCCATGAGACAAATTTCTTCGTCCTCCTCGTCACACATTCCCCCACGTGCAGCTCACGAATGCCTTTTGATCATCCCGTTTGGGACACTTACTAATAAAGTGGTTTGGGTCCCCAGATTTAAAGCAAGTCGATCATCCTTTGGCTTCTCGTCTCTTTGCTTTTCCGAAGCCTTTCTTATCGTCATCACGGTTGTTTGGCGTA
This sequence comes from Chrysanthemum lavandulifolium, assembly GCA_022545495.1. Classification (NCBI taxonomy): domain Eukaryota; kingdom Viridiplantae; phylum Streptophyta; class Magnoliopsida; order Asterales; family Asteraceae; genus Chrysanthemum; species Chrysanthemum lavandulifolium. The sequence continues at coordinate 133,898,081 of CM040241.1, read as the reverse complement.
TCTACCCTTTCTTACAAGAACTTTTTAAAGTCACCACCGCCATAGCGTACTCTTTGTCGTCACTCTTTCGAAGATGAGTTCTCTCATCGCTCGAAGCCTTTTTAGCTTGGGGGGCAAGAGATTTGTGTTTCTCTTTCACCTTTGAGGCTTGGAATCTTTAGCGGACAAGCTCGTAGACTTTTAGGTTGCCTATGAGTTCATCGAGGGTGAGGATTGTCAAATCTTTTGACTCTTCGATTGCCGTCACTTGGATCTCCACTTGATGGAAGTGCCCTTAGATATCTCCTAACATGGTTACGGCTAGAAAAGGTTTCATCAAGTGCTTGTAAAGATGTAATAATAGTATTAAAGTTAGCAAATGAATGATCTATAGTTTCTCGTCCGATATTGAAAATTGTTCATATTGTTGAACAAATAAATCAATTTTATTATTTTTAACTTGTTGGTTGCCTTGATGAGTTACAACTAAAAATTTCAAATTTCTTTAGAGGTTTTAAGCATAAAAATTCTTCGAATTCCTTTTTCGGTAAAGCATTATATAAAACCATTTTGCTTCACTATTTTTAGAAAGCTTTTCTTCATTTCATCATTTAGTTTATCATGAGGTATGAACTAAATTTCCTTTATCATCATTTGAGGTAGCCTCAAAATCACCTTCAACAATAATGTACCAAAGATCAATATCTTTAGACTTCACATATGTTTGAATCTATTTTCCCTATTTTCTCTACTATAAATAGGTGGGACGGGAAGAAGTTTATGGTATGCTCACTAAACACTATACTCTTTACTTATACTCACTTATACAACTATAACTCATACTTACTCTCACGGAGGTGGTTCGCGAGGTCCAACTCTGCTGCAATCACTTAACGTAGTGTTTATTATTTCTTATTCTCGGTGAAAGACAAACTTGGTGGAATACACACCCTCTTACATTCGGTCACCATCGAGCTGATAATGCAACTTATTGTACAATCAACACCCATTTAAAATGAGTATAATTAAAATTGGTGGCGGTGACACAACTTTGTTTTCTATTTAAATAGTTACGAATGATATTAAAGATATTTATCGATTGGCTTTAATTTATGATCGAGTATCAAAGCGATATAAAGTAGTATTTGAAGACAAATAAAATGAACAAGATACCTTTTACGAACAAAAAAAAAAATGGTTTTCAACTTACAAATTACAATAAAACTACCGTTGGATGCTTTATTCCCCTTCATTAATTTTTTTGAACTACCCTTCATTAATTAAGCCTAAGCGATTTCCTTATTTAAAATTCCATCATTCGTTTCGAACAACTTTACCCCTCCCGCTCTTTTCTTTCTATATTTTGCACACGCACTCATCAAATTGTCAGCGGATCAATTTCTTCTATAAATTTATCACGAAAGTTCATCATCTTTCATTCATTAATCTCATCTCTATTCTCTTCTTTGATCAAAGTTTGATTTCTTAATTCTTGGTGATTTTTTCATCTGTCTTTTTGTAGATATATTTTTCCGTTATAAATCTATTCTATAGATTTAAAAACATGGGTCAGTGAAGACACCCATGGAATTGATCAACGACGGAAGAAAGCGTAAAATCACATTCTAAAGGCGAAAAGAGGTGCGATCAAGGCATGAGAGAGCTAAGTACTCTTTGTGATATCGATGTGTCCATGATCATATGCTCCGACCATCAAGAAAGTCCGAAATCTTCCACAAGATCTGTTAAACTCAACGATACGATTAAGGCTTTCAAAAGCGCGTTGGTGATCTTGGGAAGATTAAATCATACGGTTTATGTGATTCTTTGGAATGATAGGAAAAATAAAGCGAAGATGAACTTGCTAAGGTGAAAAAAGAAACTTGGAAGCCAAGTTACCTACTTCGTTCAGTGTTTGAATAATTCTTGGAAGAGCAATTGAGAGATTTAAACTACGGTGGGAATACCAATCGATGAAGTTAAAACCGAGATGCCACTATTAAACAACACTAACCCGATAACCATGATGACCCATTTTGATTACAACTACAAGCGACAACAAGGGCATCGTGTCGATAATCATGTGGAGTCTTACGGATGCGTCAAATAGTAGTGATGTTGATAATGGATATTATCCGTCAGTGCCAATGGATCAGATTTTTTTTGGCACCGATCAAAGGTTGATGGAAGCATTAAACACAAGTTCGATGAAGAGCGAAGATGTTAAAGATCGCAATGATGGTCCAAAATTTGATCTTAAACCCGAGAAGATGCAGCAATTGGAGCAGCCACAAAACATGGACATGCAACGGCTTATGCTTTCTTGTTTTTACTAGTTTAAGTGATATTAAGTAATTACTATGATTAGTATTTTTAGCTTAAGAGTATTAATTATTTAACCGATGTGGAATTTTGTTCATGTGAAAATTGATTAATTTGCATGATTTTCTTTGTATTTTTAATTTCAGACATTGTTTGGTTTTGGACTGATTAGTCTATGATTTGGCATAATAACGAGGTGCATTATCCCTCGCATTGCGACGGGGTTTAAAAGATTTAGGATAATTTAAGGAATAGTTTTATCCGACTTGCTTCTATTTTAAAAAACTTCAAATGATTATTCCATATGAACACTAAAACTGAAGTCTTTGGTTAACAACTTGCATACTGCATATATATCTCATATGGTTATTCCACTTTAGTTACACACATATGATAGTTTTTAGTTTAAAATAAATTTACTTTTCTAATTTATGCAAAAAATATTTTTCACCTTAGGAATACATCAGTAAAAGAGTTGTTATAGTAATATATGAGGTAATATGCAATGCAACTGATCTGAACTTCCATTAGTTTGTAAGATATACTTTAGTAACTAACAGGATACAGTGAGCCCAGGAATGTAACTTATCAATAACTATTTTTCAACTAAAATTAATATCTTTTTAGTTATCTGAAAATATTGCTATAACAAAATAATTTTTTTTAATCAATTCTGTTCAAAATCTAAATAGCCATTCATTTACTCAGATCAAATCTTCCTATCTCCTTTATCATCACCCATATTTTTTTTTCTCATGTTCAACACCATCTACCAAGAAGTCCCATGGACCACCAAAAGAGTTTAACCTCGCGTTTACATGTTTAATATTGAACACAAAAACTTATTGTCTAAAACTAACAAAATTGGCTGAAACACCAAGCTACGAGAGATAAATTTGCTTATAAGCAGACCCATAATATACAATTTGCTTATTTGATTTTGTAAATCCAGATCTGGGAGGATAACGGTAGAAAACCTTATACATACACCTATCTGACAGAGAAAAGGCAACAAATCTAAGCGTAACACACCAAAAAACCATACACACACATGATAAACAAATTGCTTCTTTGATTCGTAGCTTGTGACCATCGGATCAAGAGAAGCGAGGCGAGAAAAATAATGTATGTCATTGACTTATTGTTTTAAAAGCGAATATGATATTACGAGTAATAAGTGGTTCCAATCGGATAAAGCAAAGAATGGCTCCCATTTAAAAAATATTGCTCCTCAATTGTGGGTCTGAGTTATTAAAGTAATCTGCAAAAGGTTTTGTTAAGTTGCAAAAAGTGCACCAAAAGTTTCCTTAAAGGCTTTTCTTGTGTCGTGCTAGTGTTGGAGTGACTTCTGCTTCTACTTCATGGTTTGTTCTATCTCGAGGGTTAAGGCTTGCTATCTTCTTGAATGCCATTTTGTTGTGTACGCAATATGATCACATAACACATAACAGAGGATTAGTCATTAAAAGGCATGGGGCCAATGCATTAGTTTTTATCGATCGTCGAATTAACTTGCTAGTAATCGGTCATATTAGCTAGATCGAAGATTATTTGAAAATATGTTGCGTATCTTTGACAATTCTGAGTACATTGCGTATCTTTGTATTCGTGGAATGGTGTAATGTTTAGCACTTCTATGGTGGCATGCTAGCGTTGGCGCACTCAACGTAATGAGGTTTGCCTAGTAAGAGCGCCAAGTAGATAAAATTATCTTAAAGGCTAGATTAGTGAGTGTTCACAAATTCATGAGATGTATACTAAAGGAGTCTAGATTAAAGCTCCCAGCGGATGCATAAACTTTTGATGTTTTGTGTGTTAAAACAATAGAGTTAAGTCTAACAAAATCTATTGCTACTTAACTATGGTGATAAACTTGCGAGGAATGAAATTCGATCAAGAACTAAAAACTAATTAAAATTACAAGAAATGAATTGCAACTCGAAATGTAGTTAATGGGGCGTTATTAGAAAGATGAATTGAGTAGTTGTTACAACTAGAAGAGTTTCGATTACAAAGATGATAAAATGAGAAAGAAATATAACGGTTTCTAAATGAGAAATGGGGGGAAAACCGGTTGGGTGAATTCTTGGTTTGGTTGATGACTTTTTTAGTTGACTTTCCATTTTGACCCATAACAATCCATCCCTCTTGAATTAATCTTGTCCCAAGATTAAGCCAACACATTAAAATTTGGAAATTGAGCTTGAATGTCTTCAATTGACTCCCATGTAGCATCTTCTTTTGAGCTGTTGGTCCAATTGAACCAAAACATACTGCTGAGATGAGTTTCCTACCTTTCCAAACTTTCTATCTAAGATAGCGATGGGTTCTGCTTGAAATAGACCCAACTCATCGAATGAGGCAAAGAACCAACTTGTTCTACATTTTCTTTGCACTTTTGAGTGAGATATTTGAAAGACATCATGAATTTAGGCTTGAGATCACAACTCTAACTTAAGCTACCTTTCCACTCTAGCTTGCACATTGAAGGGTCCTTGATACTTGTGTGTGACTTATTATGCTTACCCAATCTCCACGGATACTTGTCTATGTGGTGCGACTTGAAGTATATCGAATCACCCACCATATACTCTCATCGGTCCTGTGCTTATCTACTTGTTGCTTCATTCTCTCTTGTGTTCTTTTCAAGTGAAACACGAGCATTTTGATCATTTCTTCCTTCTTTGAAAGAGTTCTATCCACAGTGTCCACTTTGCTTTTCACCGTGACATAAGGAATGTGTATTGGGGTGTTTGGCCATAGAGTACTTCATAAGGTGTAGTATTCGGTGTGGAGTGATAGTTGGTGTTATACCACCATTCGACTAAGGAGAGCCATTTAGACCAATCTTTTGGACTTTCACCACACATACACCTCAAGTAACATTCCAAACTCCTATTCAACACCTATGTTTGGCCATGAGTGCATGGGTGGTAGATTTGACACAAGCGAGTTTAACTTGAAGCAACTTGAACAATTCTTTCCAAAAAATACTTATATACCCTAAACCCAACTTATCCTGTTTGAAACAATGCTTTACGGTAGACCATGTAGCTTATAAATGTTTTCAAGAAATAATTGGGCCACTTGCTTTACGATAAAATGATGTGCCATTGCAATGAAGTGAGCATACTTCGAGCCTATCCACCACTAACCATATCACACTTTTGCCATTAGATTTTGGTAAGCCTTCCATAAAGTCCATTGAAATGCTAGACCACACCTTTGTTTGGTGGGATTGGTCTTGGTTGAAGTAGATCTAGATATGCGAAAGATCGGTTTACACCTTTGGCATACATCACAATCTATGACCCATTGCTTGACAACCATTGGATTCCAAGCACCATTTCACGACCTCTAATGTCAACAACATCACATCGAGCAAAATTCTACACCCAGCTGTTATTTAAGCTTCCTACATTCACTATTCTTGTGATTATTAGTTCCATCTCCTTGAAAGTGGAGAGTACTTTTTATAGGACAACCCGGTTTCTTGGACCTTTCATTGTCCACAAAGTTATGGGTTGAACATGAATCCACCAATATGTGTATCACATGCAGTTCCTCTAATTCTCATTGTCTTATAATTACTCCATTCAAAGCATTTAAAGAAATTTGTGGATTCCTTACTATCTCCTCAATTTCCTCCTCTTCCAAGCACTCCAGTTCACCATCATTTCCTTCCTCCTCATCTTCATCACCAACACAACTATAAAGTACAACCGCCCTTGACATTTGTGACCCGAGAACATACTTTTGATCATAATAAAACACAAATTCTTAACTCTTTTGTCCTCATACTCTTTTGGGTCAATTGCTTCCTATTGTTTGGCTTATAAGCGATTATGGGTTTGTTTTGGGGTAAGGCTAACAAGGGCTTTACATTTTGATTACCAACTTTATGGAATGAACATAGAAGTACTTGTGCCATTATTGTACAACAATCTATTCTTTCTCTTAATTGTATTCAATGAAGCCTCAAATTGGTCAAACAATATACTTGATTAAGGTTTTAGGCTTAAACATCCTTGCCCCATTATAATTTCTTGTGGTAAACCCCCAAGGTTGTTGGAAAACTATAATCCCACTAATCTTTGTATGAAGATTAACAGGTTTTTTTACTCCTGTGTTATGGCTGCAAGTCGACACACAACATGAAGACCCAAAGGAATAAAGCCTGTAGTTTCTGGTTTGGGCCAAGCCCCAAACAAACCCAATAGATGGCAGTTACATAGTAACGTTATTTAGATTTTAGGTTTTTACTGAAACGGTATAACTCTTCCATCACACCGTTTCATCCAGTATTTATAGAGTAGGAATCTGTAAACATTTGTTAACCCTTTTCATTTATCAATATCAATTATAGGGTTCAACCCATATCTTCTTTGTTTCTTACTATTGTTTCTGTATGATTTATATACATGATGTTGTTTTATGATAAATTTGGAATCCATAACTACAAAAGCTAAGGAGTAGAAGGAGAAGATTGACGTTACCTTTTGATCGAAGCTGGAAGCTGGAGGTAGAATACTGTGTGTAATTTTGGGCGGAGAAGGTAAAAGTGATCTAGGGTTTTACCTAACGCCCTATAAATACTCATTGCACTTTGTATATGGGCCACACACGTGTCCCCCTTGGTTAATCTTATCCGGAATTCAAAAGTATTTAAAATTTGAAAAGTCTTTTGGGAAAACCGAGGAGAATGGGTCGTTAAGATTTCCTGTAGCAAGCTGTTGATATGATTAACAACATTTATTGCGCATTAAGTGGCATAAGCTCCTACTTTGTATGTGTCGTTGTGGGCAAAATGAGTTGATTTTCCTCGCAGGTTGAAGTCGAATGCAATGCCTCCTCGTTCATAGGCATCACTTTCGACTGGAGGGCTTGATGATGTATCCTCCGAGCAGGTCGAAGGACACCCTTGAGCGTGTTGAAGCCACCGATCACGAAGGCCCAAGTCGATTCTCAATGTTCATTGGCGTCAAACCATTCGTACACGAAGGTTACTGCGGAAGTCGCCACTCAAGCCTAAGCCCTTCGGGATGTGGTGTCGAGGAACAAAGGACGGAGGACCATCACGACTGGTCAAACCCACGATCTCCTCTCATCCTTGGCTTTCCGCCAAGATTGAGCGATGGGTCACTAAGCCATAACGGTTACCCAAAAGCATGGGACGCCCCCATGTTCTCCGATATTTGCGCAAAGGTGCCCTCAAGCCTATTTTCTCTACTATAAATAGGTGGGACGGGAAGAAGTTTATGGTATGCTCACTAAACACTATACTCTTTACTTATACTCACTTATACAACTATAACTCATACTTACTCTCACCCGGAGGTGGTTCGCAGGGTCCAACTCCTGCGCAATCACTTAACGTAGTGTTTTATTATTTCTTATTCTCAGGTGAAAGACAAACTTGGCTGGAATACACACACCCCTCTTACATTCAGTCACCATCGAAGCCTGATAATGCAACTTATTGTACAATCAACACCCATTTAAAATGAGTATAATTAAGAGTCGCGCGCGGCGCGACACAACTTTTTGTTTTCTATTTAAATAGTTACGAATGATATTAAAGATATTTATCGATTGGCTTTAATTTATGATCAGTAGTATCAAACGATATAAAGTAGTATTTGAAGACAAATAAAAATGAACAAGATACCTTTTTCTGAACAAAAAAAAAAAATGGTTTTTTCAACTTACAAATTACAATAAAACTACCGTTGGATGCTTTATTCCCCCTTCATTAATTTTTTTTTGAACTACCCCCTTCATTAATTAAGCCTAACTGATTTCCTTATTTAAAATTCCATCATTACGTTTTCGAACAACTTTACCCCCTCCCCCGCTCTTTTCTTGCTATATTTTTGCACACGCACTCATCAAATTGTCAACGGATCAATTTCTTCTATAAATTTATCTGAAAGTTCATCATCTTTCATTCATTAATCTCATCTCTATTCTCTTGCTGATCAAAGTTTGATTTCTTAATTACTGGTGATTTTTTTCATCTGTCTTTTTTGTAGATATATTTTTTCCGTTATAAATCTATTCTATAGATTTAAAAACATGGGTCGAGTGAAGACACCCATGGAATTGATCAACGACAGTAAGAAACGTAAAATCACATTCCTAAGGCGAAAAGAGGGTCTGATCAAGACAGCGAGAGAGCTAAGTACTCTTTGTGATATCGATGTGTCCATGATCATATGCTCCGACCATCAAGAAAGTCCAGAAATCTTCCCACAAGATCCTGTTAAACTCAACGATATGATTAAGGCTTACAAAAGAAAACGCGTTAGTGATGATCCTGGGAAGATTAAATCATACGGTTTATGTGATTACTGGAATGATAGGAAAAATAAAGCTGAAGATGAACTTGCTAAGGTGAAAAAAGAAACTTGGAAGCCAAGTTACCTACTTCGTTGGAGTGTTTGAATAATTCTTCAGAAGAGCAATTGAGAGATTTCGCTTACGGGCTGGGAATACCAATCGATGAAGTTAAAACCAAGATGCCACTATTAAACTCTAACCCGATAACCACGATGACCCATTATGATTACAACTACAACGACAACACGGGCATCGTGTCTGATACTCATGTGGAGTCTTCTGGATCGTCAAATAGTACTGATGTTGATAATGGATATTATCCGTCAGTGCCAATGGATCGATTTTTTGGCACTGATCAAAGGTTGATGGAAGCATTAAGCACAAGTTCAATGAAGAGCGAAGATGTTAAAGATCGCTATGATGGTCCAAAATTTGATCTTAAACCCGAGATGATGCAACAATTGGAGCAGCCACAAAACATGGACATGCAACAGCTTATGCTTTCTTGTTTTTACTAGTTTAAGTGATATTCAGTAATTACTATGATTAATATTTTTAGCTTAGGAGTATTAATTATTTAACTGACGTGGAATTTTGTTTATGTGAAAATTGATTAATTTGCATGATTTTCTTTGTATTTTTAATTTCAGACATTGTTTGGTTTTGGACCGCTTTGTCTATGAGTTGTCATAATAACCAGGTGCATTAGTTTTATAATCATACCTCCAAATTTGGAAATTAACATTCTAAGATGTATTCACTTGCTGCTATTTTAAAAAACTTCAAATGATTATTCCATATATGAACATTAAAACTGAAGCCTTTGGTTAACAACTTGCATACTGCATACATATCTCATATGATTATTCCACTTTAATTACATATATGATAATTTTTGGTTTTACAATAAATTTACTTTTCTAATTTATTAAAAAAAAAAGTACCTTAGAAATACATCAGTAAAAGAGTTATAGTAACATATGAGGTAATGTGCAATTTCAATTTTCCTGCAACTGACTTGAACTACCATTAGTTTGTAAGATATACTTTAGTAAGTAACAGGATACAGTGAGTCCAGGAATGTAACTTATCAATAACTATTTTTCAACTAAAATTAATATCTTTTAGTTATCAGAAAAGATTGCTATTAACAGATCTTCCTATCTCCTTTATCATCACCCATATATTTTTCTCATGTTCAACACCATCTACCAAGAAGTCCATGGACCACCAAAAGAGTTTAACCTCGCGTTTACATGTTTTAATATTGAACACAAAAACTTATTGTCTAAAACTAACAAAATTGAAAACTGAAACACCAAGCTACAGAGATAAATTTTCTTATAGCAGACCATAATATACAATTTGCTTATTTGATTTTGTAAATCCAGATCTACAGGAGGATAACAGTAGAAAACCTTATACATACACCTATGCAGACAGAAAAGGCACTAAATCTAAACGGAACACACCAAAAAACCAGACACACATATGATAAACAAATTGCTTCTTTGATTCGTAGCTTGTGACCATCAGATCGAGAGAAGCAGGGGCGGGGAAAAATAATGTATTTCATTGACTTATCGTTCTAAAAAGTGAATATGATAATAAGTGGTTCCAATTAGATAAAGCAAAGAATGGCTCCCATTTAACAAAATATTGCACCTCAACTGTAGATCTGCAGTTATTAAGGGCAATGCGGCAAAAGGTTTTGTTAAGTTGCACAAAAATGCACCAAAAGTTTCCTTAAAGGCTTTCCTTGTGTCGTGCTAGTGTTGGAGAGTGACTTACTGCTTCTACTTCATGGTTTGTTCTATCTCGAGGGTTAAGGCTTGCTATCTTCTTGAATGCCATTTTGTTGTGTCTGCAATATGATCACATAACACATAACAGAGGATTAGTCATTAAAAAGGCATGGGGCCAATGCATTAGTTTTTATCAGTCGTCGAATTAACATGCTAGTAATCGGTCATATTAGCTAGATCGAAGATTATTTGAAAATATGTTGCGTATCTTTGACAATTTACGAAGTACATTGCGTATCTTTGTATTACGTGGAATGGTGTAATGTTTAGCACTTCTATGGTGGCATGCTAGCAGTTGACACACTCACTGTAATGAGGTTTGCCTAGTAAGAACTGCCAAGTAGATAAAATTATCTTAAAGGCTAGATTAGTGAGTGTTCACAAATTCATGAGATGTATACTAAAGGAGTCTAGATTAAAGCTCCCAACAGATGCATAAACTTTTGATGTTTTGTGTGTTAAAACAATAGAGTTAAGTCTAACAAAATCTATTGCTACTTAACTAAAAGCTGATAAACTTGCAGGAATGAAATTCGAACAAGAACTAAAACTAATTAAGAATTACAAGAAATGAATTGCAACTCGAAATGTAGTTAATGGGAGCGTTATTAGAAAGATGAATTGAGTAGTTGTTACAACTAGAAGAGTTTCAGATTACAAAGATGATAAAATGAGAAAGAAATATAACTGGTTTCTAAATGAGAAATGGGCGGGAAAACCGGTTGGGTGAATTCTTGGTTTGGTTGATGACTTTTTTTGGTTGACTTTCCATTTTGACCCATAACAATCCATCCCTCTTGAATTAATCTTGTCCCAAGATTAAGCCAACACATTAAAATTTGGAAATTGAGCTTGAATGTCTTCAATTGACACCCATGTAGCATCTTCTTTTGAACTGTTGGTCCATTGCACCAAAACATACACTGCAGCTGAGTTTCCTACCTTTCCAAACTTTCTGTCTAAGATAGCCAATGGGTTCTGCTTGAAATAGACCCAACTCATCAGAATGAGGCAAAGAACCAACTTATTTTACATTTCCTTTGCACTTTTGAGCTGGAATATTTGAAAGACATCATGAATTTGGGCTTGAGATGGCAACTCTAACTTGTAAGCTACCTTTCCCACTCTAGCTTGCACATTGAAGGGTCCAAAGTACTTGTGTGACAACTTATTGTACTTACCCAATCTCAGAGATACTTGCCTATGTGGCTGCAACTTAAAGTATATCCAATCACTCACCATATACTCTCATCAGTCCTGTGCTTAGCTACTTGTTGCTTCATTCTGTCTTGTGTTCTTTTCAAGTGAAACCTAAGCATTTTGATCATTTCTTCCCTTGCTGAAAGAGTTATATCCACAGTGTCCACTTTGCTTTCACCTGTGACATAAGGAATTTGTATTGGTGGTGTTTGGCCATAGAGTACTTCATAAGGTGTAGTATTCAGTGTGGAGGATAGTTGGTGTTATACCACCATTCAGCTAAGGAGAGCCATTTAGACCAATCTTTGGACTTTCACCACACATACACCTCAAGTAACATTCCAAACTCCTATTCAACACCTATGTTTGGCCATGAGTCTGTGGGTGGTAAGATTTGACATAAGCAGTTTAACTTGAAGCAACTTGAACAATTCTTTCCAAAAAAATACTTATATACCCTTAACCCAACTTATCCTTGTTTGAAACAATGCTTTCTGGTAGACCATGTAGCTTATAAATGTTTTCAAGAAATAATTGGGCCACTTGCTTTGCAGTAAAAGGATGTGCCATTGCAATGAAGTGAGCATACTTACTGAGCCTATCCACCACTAACCATATCACACTTTTGCCATTAGATTTTGGTAAGCCTTCCATAAAGTCCATTGAAATGCTAGACCACACACTGTTTGGTGGGATTGGTACTGGTTGAAGTAGATCTAGATATGCAGAAAGATCTGGTTTACACCTTTGGCATACATCACAATCTTTGACCCATTGCTTGACAACCATTGGATTCCAAGCACCATTTCACAACCTCCTAATGTCAACAACATCACATCTGAGCAAAATTCTACACCCTGCAACTGTTATTTAAGCTTCCTACATTCACTATTGCTGACAGTATTAGTTCCATCTCCCTTGAAAGTGAGAAGTACTTTTTATAGGACAACCCAGTTTCTTGGACCTTTCATTGTCCACAAAGTTATGGGTTGAACATGAATCCACCAATATGTGTATCACATGCTTACCCACAGTTCCTCTAATTCTCATTGTCTTATAATTACTCCATTCAAAGCATTTAAAGAAATCTGTGGATTCCTTACTATCTCCTCAATTTCCTCCTCTTCCAAGCACTCTAGTTCACCATCATTTCCTTCCTCCTCATCTTCATCTGCTAACACAACTATAGAGTACAACCGCCCTTGAAATTTGTGACCAGGAACATACTTTTGATCACAATAAAAACACAAATTCTTAACTCTTTTGTCCTCATACTCTTTTTGGGTCAACTGCTTCCTATTGTTTGGCTTATAAGCAGTTATGGGTTTGTTTTGGGGTAAGGCTAACAAGGGCTTTACATTTTGATTACCAACTTTATGGAATGAACATAGAAGTACTTGTGCCATTATTGTACGGCAATCTATTCTTTCTCTTAATTGTATTCAATGAAGCCTCTTGCAAATTGGTCAAACAATATACTTCAGTTAAGGTTTTAGGCTTAGACATCCTTACCCCATTATAATGTCTTGTGATAAACCCCCTAGGTAAAAACTAACAATATTTTCTTCACTAACTTCAACCCTACTTTACAGGTTATCAAAAGCATATTGATAAGCTTTAGTTGTGGTTTCATATTTCACATTCTTTAACTCAACCATGGGGCAACAAACACAGTCCTAAACCTTTGAGTTATGGCCTCTTATACACATTCCAAGACACAATTTCAACATACAACTTCATAAACTATCTCTGCCATAGCATTGCTTTATCATAAAGTTGTATAAAGATGAGCCTTTATTGTTGATCATCTGGAATGCCATCAAGAAGGAAGAACTATTCACATCTGAAACCTAGTCACTCACATAATCCACATTGAATCTTGCGAATTCCACTCTTGTCATTCTCCCAACTCGGTTGCCTATATTATTTCCAACATTAATAACTTGTTTTGGTACATTCAAACTTACAATTTGACCAACCAAATTATCCAAGATTTGATGAATTCCAGCCAATTTGTTATCAACTAACTCAGACATGAACTGTTTCATAACATCACTAATAACACCTTGATCATTACTAGAACTATCCCTAGAACCACCCATAACAATAGCAGTTCTTGATATTGGCGCCATTTTCAAATTCTAAACCAATTCAGTGATTTAATGTCTAACTTCCAGTTCTGCTTCAAACGAGCAATAATTTGAAGCATTAATGTAAAAAAGAAACGTATTTGAGATTTGGAAATGGACGAATTCCATATAATGTATTTGGGATTGGAACTTGATTGGAAGTTGGCCGTATTTCTAACAATCACCGGAGAGTTAATTGAATTGGTTACAAGTAACAAAATAACATAATCTTCAAAAGAAATGATAACTGAGTGCCAATAAAGCAGCTTTGATACCAATTGATATGAACTTGCAGGAATGAAATTCGAACAAGAACTAAAAGCTAATTAGGAATTACAAGAAACGACTTGCAAATCGAAATGTAGTTAATGGGATTGTTATTAGAAAGATGAATTGAGTAGTTGTTACAACTAGAAGAGTTTCAGATTATAAAGATAGTAAAATGAGAAAGAAACATATATAACAGCTATTTAAAATAGGAATGGGCGGGAAAACGGTTGGGTGAGTTCTTGGTTGGTTTGTTTTCTTTTTTGGTTGACTTTCCATTTTGACCCATAACATAAGCTCTATGTTATGTGAATGTGTAGATCCTAAAACAGTTGCATAAAAGCCGCTTGATAATCAAAGATTTTCTATGGGTCACATACTCCTCGTTTGAGAGTTGAGACAAAGTTCTCCCACGTGTTTAATAACAAACATTGAACACAACCGTACAAACAAACCATTCAAGTTGGTCTGTTATAAAAAAAGTCATTATTAAATAATCTAAATTTCATAATAAACATTTAAAAATTCTAAACTTGTGATATGAGCATCAATCATCTCGTTTAATTTCAAAGTTTTTCAATTTAAAATCCACTTTCCACTATTCTTGACATTTCAACAAACACATTGCAGGCATCCTCAAATCAGAGCCAAATTACTAAAATAAGCAAAATCTATATAAAACATATGCATTATCTTTGTTTTGAAACTGGGAAAACAATTTAGAATGTTAGTACGGAAACGACTGTTGTAAATAAAGACAAACCTACAAAAGGAAAACCCCCCCGCACCAATCTCTTGAACAAAGCTTAGGGGCCGTTTAGTTGGAGGAAAATACTCATATGAAAAGGGAAAAACTGAAAACCCGTTTAGTCGCAGTTTTTTCTAATAATTTTCAAAAAATATGAATTTCTCATTTTCCAATTCTTAATAGAAAAATTGAAAATACTATTACACCCTTCTCACATTTTTCATTTCTAAAATAATAACCCCATTTCCTCTCACCACACTCTTATCACGCCCACCTTCCATCGCCTTCACCTTCCATCGCCGCCCACCTCTCCGTCCACCGTCTCCGTTTTAAAAAAAGGAAAAATATAACTCCAACTAAACGGATTTTCAAACTTCTCAACTCTTCTCTAGAAAAGAAAAACCATTCCTTTTTCTAGGAATTTAAAACGGAAAAACAGGAAAAAAATTCACCAACTAAACAGCCCCTTACAACCTAAAAAATCTAAGAAAGTCATCAAATTATGAAAAATATGCATTGTAAAACTGATCAAAATATAAATTTATTTAAAGCCATACACAAATTCTAAGGTGGCATTTTGTTGTAGAAAAACTTATTTGTTTTTCCATTTTTAAATTCCTTACGAGGAATGGTTTTCTTCACTAGAGAAGAGTTGAGAATTTTGAAAGCCCGTTTAGATATAGTTATATTTTTCCTTTTGGGAAAGATTATCTTGGATGGCGAAGATCGATGGTTGGCCAGCGAAGAAAGAAGATGGAAGATGGAGATGTTACTACGGGTGATTTAGGTTAAAATGAGAAGTTTGAATGGTTGATTGTGAAATATCTTATTTTTGTTAGAGAGAAAAAAGTGGAGAATTGTAAATTGATGTTTTCCTTTTTCTAATTAAAATTTAGAAAGTAGAAATTTTACTTTTTTAAAAAATTGTTAAAAAAAGTTTGACTTCAGTTTTTTCATTTTTCTATAGAAAATTCTTTGAAAAAATGGATATTTTTAACCAAATACACACACCGTTAAGTGTAGAAAAATTTATTATTTTTCCGTTTATAGATTTTTTGATAAGTGAATAGTTTTTCTTCTCTAGAGAAGAGATGATAATTTTGAACATCCATTTAGACGCAATTATTTTTCCTTGTTAAAACGATTAACTCGGATTGCAACGGTGGACGCCGACGGTGAGAATGAAAGATGGGGATGTTATCAATGGTGATTAGAGTTAGAATGAGATACTTGTAGATTAAGATTTTTTTATTTTTTTAGAGAGAAAAAAGTGAACAAATGATGAATTGAGCTTTTCATTTAGTTAAAACGAGCGGGGTGGCCCGCGCGTTGCAGCGGGGCATTTTCCATAATATTATTCTGCATTACACATATGCAACGGGAACTAAACTATACACTTAAAATTCATCCAATTGGTATGCCTTTAAATTTCACATTGAAACTGACTCTAACACATAACTATTTATTACAAACACATGTTACAAAAGTATCACAAAGAAGATAATAACTCGAATGGTAATCAGAAGGAGATTTTTTATATACATATATTAGCTCTGTAGCATCAGCAACAACAACTGGTGATCCTGGCTTGTGTCTTTCATTAGCATGAACACAGCTTCTATGATTGCATCTCTGTAGACCTTATCCAAAAATCAGTAGAGCAACATCATGCTTTTCAAAGAACACAATACAAAGAAACTAATATAGTAAAAATGCAATAATTAGCATATGTTGCCTTTTGAATGACACATTCAGCGGGAGACAAAATAAATCCCATAATAGCAAAAGCCTTGGAAGAAACGCTAGTTCTTCTACCCGTCTACTTTGCTATATAAATAAATTCTTTGCCTACCGGTGATCTCTACTTCATGCATTATTGTGAGGGTTCATAAGTTAATAAAGCTACATGACTAATGAATCCAACTGTCTTTAACAGTGATTTATTGAACAGTTTATAAAATCTAACCATATCATTTATTCTGATCAATCATATAATTATACAAACTAATATAATCCAAGCTTTAACATAGAGTTTACATATTTAAAATATAGTTAAAAAAGGTAAACACATAGATACCTATAGTAACTTGAGAGCTAAAATAAATGGCAATTATGCGTAATAGCAGCAACGGAAGAGATTATTTGAGAAGTTCCTTTCAATTTTGTTTAAGGCTTGGCAAAGGTGTCACTGATCGTGCTTTTAGACTCAAGAATATACCCCTACAAATTGAATCACCATATACACATAGTAAATCAGGTCTTGTTCGTCAATTTCTTATAAAAGATGAATGGCATCAACAAACAAAAGCCTTAGGCAATTAGCAATAAAAAGTAGAAAGTGAATCATTTCCAATGACTTTATACTTGATTATATTTTTGATACAATAACATAAACAAATAACACGTATCAACACATTGCGACAGCGGAGAAGGTCAACTATAATGCGAGCTCACCTATATATACATAAGACCACCTGTAGCGCGTGGACTTTTCTTACCAACTGCAACATAGCAGTCATTTTCATTTTTCACAGCATCAAATTCACACTTCAAATTCTCTGGATGATGGTTATTTAACAAAAAGTATCGTAGCGTTAGAAAAACAACGTTAGCTTTTAAATTGGTCTTTTTTTTAGTATGAGGCGCGGATAGGCAAATAAGCTTGCCACGCTAGGATGCAAATAATGACATCCTTGCCCAAGTTCACCCGAAGCGTGCCAAACACACAAACAATCGTAAGAACTACTTTTTGCGCTAACACAAATGTTAATACAAATAAACCGTAAAACGTTTATTAATATTTAGCGATCTCTTTGTGTTTTGTTGATAACAAATATAATGTTATCATAAGTAAAATTATAAGGATGCATGTTATTTTTGTAAAGCATTTACATATAGTCATTTAATACAAATTGTTGTAATAATTCATTTGTTGTAATAGTTTGTTAGGATGGGTAAAAACCACAACCCATGACCCATACTCATGGAGCATATCCATAACCCATGGAGCATATCCATAACCCATGGAGTTAACCCATACCCATTGACTAGATGCATTGCATCTATTAGATATATTGTATCTACTTAGATACCCATGGTTCAAACCATAACCCATGACCCATAACCCAAAAACCCATGGGCAAAGAAGAGCGTCTCACGGATCCCTGGAGTTACACTAGACGGATCCCTCAAGCAAGGGATCCGTGCAACAGTGGCAAGAATTTGCCTATAAATGAGAGCCATTTCTTCATTTTACTCACCCTCTTCTTACAAACTCTTTCATATATTCTTACACTCTTCTAACAAAAGATCACTTGATCTAGAGAGTTGTTCTTCTTTCTTCTATTGTGATTCTCATATAGGTCCTTCTATAAGGCGAGATCACGAGCATTCTACAAGTCATCCAAGCAAGGGTCCTTGATTGATTTGTTCCTCCACAAGATTTACATAGCGAAGATCTTGTATTTCATATTTCACATATTTGTTGTGTTATAGTAGTGTTGGTTTGGTCCTCCGTGTTACGGACTCGGTATTTAGCTTTGTCTGGGAAAAGGTGTAAGCAACGTTGTGAAGGCTTCTCCGCCAAGTTGAAGGAGTTTGTTGACATAGTGCTTGAACTCTCGAGTAGGTGACTCGGGGAGTGGAGTAGGGCAAGGAAGGTGTCCTTGTAGCCGAACCACTATAAATCGGTTGTGTCATTTCTATCCTTTACTTTACTTACTTTACTTGCATTACTCTTAGATCTATACTATCTCTTCATTCATACGATTTCACATCACATCGAATCTAAAAGTTTTTGAAACTAACTTAAAATCGGCAAAACTATTCAACCCCCCCTTCTAGTTTTCCACAATTGGCATCAAGAGCTAAGTTTATAAAAGTTTTAAAGTAAACCGTATTTTAAAAACTTTTCGATCACTATGGGTTCTGAAAATTACAAGGAAGGGCAATCCATGCAACGACCTCCACTACTTGAAGCTAATGGTTTTATATATTGGAAAAATAGATTTGAAATGTATGTGAAGTCTAAAGATATTGATCTTTGGTACATCATTGTTGAAGGCGATTTTGAAGCCACTGCAAAAGATGAAAATGGAAATTTAGTTAACATACCTCATGATAAACTCACCGATGATATTAAGAAAAGATTTTCAAAAATAGTGAAGCTAAAATGGTTTTATATAATGCTTTACTCAAAAGGAATTCAAAAGAATTTCAATGCTTAAAACCTCTAAAGAAATTTGGAATTCTTTAGTTGTAACTCATCAAGGTAACCAACAAGTTAAAAACAATAAAATAGATTTATTTGTTCAACAATATGAACCATTTTCAATATCGGATGAGGATACTATAGATCATTCTTTTGCTAACTTTAATACTATAATTACATCTTTACAAGCACTTAATGAATCTTTCTCTAGTCGTAATCATGTTAGGAGATATCTAAGGGCACTTCCATCCAAGTGGAGATCTAAGGTGACGGCAATCGAAGAATCAAAATACTTGTCAATCCTCACTCTTGATGAACTCATAGGCAATTTAAAAGTCTATGAGCTTGTCCTCGCTAAAGATTCCGAAGCCTCAAAAGTGAAAGAGAAGCACAAATCTCTTGCCCTTAAAGCCAAGAAGGTCTCAAGCGATGAAGAGAACTCCTCTTCGGATAGTGATGACGAGGAGTATGCCATGGCGGTAAGGGACTTCAAGAATTTCTTTAGAAGAAAGGGAAGATACGCCAAGCAACCATATGACGACAAGAAAGGATTCCGGAAAAGCAAAGAGGACGAGAAGGCAAGGGATGATCGCGCTTGGCTTAAATGTAGGGACCCAAACCACTTTATTAGTAAGTGTCCCAAACGTGATGAACAAAAAGCATTCGTGAGCGGTTCGTGGGGAATGAGCGAGGAGGAAGACGAAGAAATTTGTCTCATGGCAAATGACGAGGTATGTCACGAATATTATAGTAGTTAATCATTAGATGATGATTCATTGCATAATGAATATTATAAACTTTGCAAAATTAGTTTAAAAGTAATCAACAAAAACAAGTTTTTGAAAAACCAAAATCAATGTTTAGAAAAGGAAGTCATTGAGCTAAAAGCAAAATTAAAACGTCTAGAAAAGGGGAAGATAGCAAGTGGGGAATGTGAACTTATGCGTTCAACTTCAAACACTTGTTGATCATCTAGACTCTAAGATTGCTAGAATGAATACTAATACTCTAGATATGATATTAGATAGTGTTAAAACAAGAAACAACAAAAAGGTTTAGGTTTTCAAAGAACTTGATGCATCAACTAGTGAAAACAAAGAAACACAATTCGTAAAAGGAATAGAAAAACAAACCACTTTAGTCACGGATCCCACGGATCCCACAAAAGGGAACCGGCTAGTGTACGACCAGGGATCCGTGGGTCTCATCAAGCAAACATTAGTAATAATATAGCTTCCTCATCTAGAACCGATTTTGCTATTGTTAATAAGAAGAAACCAACCCATGTTACCATTAGACAACCACCTCATAGAAAAATAAAAGTTTTACAGGAAACAAAGGTCCATCATTTTCAAAACCGAACACATCTAGGAGACCTAATAATGTCTATCCGAGAAGTAACCATCAAATGGGATGGAATCTAAATATGCAAAACGCTTTTCAATTTCAAAACTTTGCACAATGGAATGCATACTCACCTTATCCATATATGTCTAACATGAATGGAATGTTTAACACTAATGGACCCATGAAAAAATGGGGACCAAACTTTTGAGTTAATTGTTTTCTTAGGTGTGCTTAAAGGTCGACCTAGATCCGGATGAGTGGATCAAGGATAGCGGGTGCACGAGGTACATGACCGGCATTAAAGATTTATTCTCCACAAATGAATCCTTCAATGGAGGAAATGTGGTATTTGGAAATAGCAAAAGCAAAATCATCGGTAAAGGTACGATTTCTAACAAATCTTTAACCATTAACGATGTGTGTCACGTAGAAAACCTAAACTTTAACCTCTTAAGTGTAGGACAAATATGTGATAAAAAGTGCAACGTACTTTTTAACGAAACCGGTAGTAAGATATTGAAAAACGGTACCACTATAGGTAGAGGAATTAGGAAACATGGAGTCTATGTCATTAAAATCGGTAATGAACCTCAAGACAATCTTTGTCTTACTTCTATAGATGATACTTCGACCTTATGGCATTGAAGATTGGGTCATGCCAATATGCGACTTCTTCAATCACTATCATCCAAAGATCTAGTAAGAGATCTACCAAAATTAAAATATGAACATCATTTTTGTGATGCTTGTAATGTAGGAAAACAAGTCCATGCTAGTCACAAAGCTAAAAATATGGTCTCTACAACTAAGTGTCTAGAATTACTATACATTGATTTATTTGGTCCATCCGCTATCCAAAGTTATGGAGGCAACTACTACACTTTGGTTATAGTGGATGATTACTCTAGGTACACATGGACTAAATTTTTAAAGAACAAAACTGAAACGTTCGATTACTTTAAAATATTAAGTAAAAAAATCCAAAGATAATTAGGAAGTCCTATAGTGTCTATTAGAACGGATCATGGTAGGGAATTCGATAATGAAGTGCAATTTGGAGCCTTTTGTGACGCTAATGGTATTACTCACAACTTATCGGCTCCTCGCACTCCACAATCAAATGGGGTAGTTGAAAGAAAGAATAGAACCCTACAAGAAATGAGTTGCACCATGTTAAATGAGAAATCCATTCCTCAAAAGTTTTGGTGCAATGCCGTTGATACATCAACGTACATACTTAATCGAGTCTTAATTAGACCATTTCTAGGTAAAACTCCATACCAGTTACTTCGAGGCAAAAAGCCTACGTTAGATCATTTTAGAGTCTTTGGTAGCAAATGTTTTCTACTTAACACTAAAGATAACCTTACAAAATTTGATCCTAAATCAACCGAAGATATCTTTTTAGGTTACTCTCCTAATAGCAAAGCTTACGTCATATTAAATAAAGAAACAATGAAGGTTGAAGAGTCATTAAACGTAAAATTTGATGAGAGTCCACCCAAACCTACTCTACATCTTGTCGATGACGAGATTGTCGAGAGTGAAGCTATTGAAATAAAGAAAAAGACAAACGAAGAAGAAGAACCTTTAAATATGAAATCATCAATATTAAAGAGTCTAAAGATCACCCCGTAGATAAGGTCATATGAAAATTAAACGAAAGAACCTTAAGGTCTCAAGTCCAAAACCAAAGTAGCTTATTTTGTTTTGTCTCAACCATAGAACCTAAGAATACACAAGAAGCCATAAAAGATGAAAGTTGGGTAATGGCTATGCAAGAAGAGTTAAATCAATTTGTTTCTAACGATGTTTGGACACTCGTCCCTCCACCTAGTAATCAAACCGTAATAGGAACCAAATGGGTATATAAAAACAAGTTAGATGCAAACGGTGTAGTGTCTAGAAACAAAGCTTGACTCGTTGCCCAAGGGTATAATCAACAAGAAGGAATAAACTTTGATGGGACCTATGCCCCCGTGGCTAGATTAGAGTCTATAAGAATACTTCTTGCTTATGCTTGTGCTAATGATCTTAAGCTTTATCAAATGGATGTCAAAAGTGCTTTTCTAAATGGTTTTATTAATGAAGAAGTATATGTAGCTCAACCTCCTGGCTTTATCGATTTCGAAAAACCTAAACATGTGTATAAATTAAAGAAAGCTGTTTACGGTCTTAAACAAGCCCCAAAAGCTTGGTATGATAGACTCAAGTCATTTTTAATCAAAAACAACTACACCATGGTGTTAGTTGATAATACACTTTTTACTAAGAAAAAGGAATCACATATAATCATTGTTCAAATATACGTACATGATATTATATTCGGATCTACTTGTCAAGACATGTGTGATGATTTCTCTAAAATCATGCATGACGAGTTCGAAATGAGTATGATGGGAGAACTAAGTTTCTTTCTTGGTCTACAATCAAACAAGTAGAAGATGGTATCTTCTTTAATCAATCTAAATACATAAAGGAGATGTTAAAAATTTGGTTTAGAAGAGTCAAAACCTACAAGAATACCAATGTCATCCGACACTAAACTCACAAAAGATGAAAACAGCGAATCCGTTGATAACACAAAAGACCGTGGCATGATTGGTAGTCTTTCTACCTCACGGCTAGTCGACCGGATATCATGTTTAGTGTTTGTCTATGTGCTAGGTTCCAAGAAGATCCTAAAACATCACATCTAGAAGCCGTCAAAAGAATATTTAGATACATCAAGTGCGACTCAATTAGGATTATGGTATCCTAGTGGTGCGGGGTAGAAACAATTGTATATGCGATTCGACCATGCGGTGATTATGTTGATCAAAATAGTACAAGTGGTGTATGTACTTTCATGAGATGTTGTTTAACATCTTGGTTCTCAAAGAAGCAAACGGCATAGGCCATATCAACAACCGAAGCGAATATGTCTCCTCACGGCAAAGCATGCCAACAAGCACTATGGATGAAACAAGTGTTAGTTGACTCGACATTCATCTAAGGGACATAGCCATTCTATGTGACAACAAAGGTGCCATCGACTTAAGCAAAATCCGTATTGCACTCTCGCACTAAGCATATAGAGATTCGTCATCACTTCAAGAGACAATGTTCAAAGGGAACATCTCTATTGAGAAGGTAGCATCCGAAGACAACATAGCCGACATCCTCACCAAACCGTTGAAGCGGAATAATTCAACCTACTTCGTCTTGGTCTTGGTCTCATGGAACAATCGTCGTAATTAGTTTTTAAACTCTACAAGGTATGTAAACACTAGCCTTCTTCTTTCTGAGTCTAGGATCTATATTTCACACACAACTCACAAACAAATACGGGAATTTTCAAAACCCAAGATAGTTTGTAAGATATAGGATTTCATAAACACACTAAACCATAATCCAAGTAGGCGTATAAAAGTGTTAGAGAGAGAAAGTTCTAGAGAGAGAAAGGAAGAGAGTTGGGAACTATGTGAAACAAAGAAAATGGTATTGAGCTCAACCCTCTACCTTGGGAGGTAGAGGGTATTTATAGTGTCTTACAAATAAACGCCACCTACGGGCATGGATCGGGCATACGGTGGGTAAAGACCCGTCTGTCCTCCACGGTGTTGCTTAACAAACTACTAACTAACATATCATAACTACGACTACGAGCTTTCTATTGAATGCTTATACTTGAGGTGACCGACTCTTTAATGACTGAATTTTCTAATTTCTAACAATCTCCCCCTAAGGGAGGTCGCCTCAATTTACAATGAATACAAACAGATATTACATTAAATTGTTCTAGGATTCTTGATTAAGTCCTTTGCTCAGTAGCTCGTAGTCTTTGATTCTTCATTATTGCATGTTTGGGAATTCAAGTGGAGGTCTTCTACTGATCCATGTGAGAATGATTGTTGAGCCTGCTTTGAGATCATCAGTCATATTAAATCTCTGACTCTTCCTTTGTGATGTTGGTATTATGTGATGTTGTGACTTTAGGACCGACATGCTCACATTCGGATCATGATAATTACTTATCGAGTAGCGGAAGCTTCGTTGATTCATGACATTGGGCGCGTAGCGAAGCATGGAGTGAAAATATCGAGTCATTGATGCACTAATCATGATTTCTTTGGAAATGAATGTGTTGTGTGAGCATGCGGTCGTGGATTGACCGCTTTATTCGATCACCGCAAACGTCGGGATGTACCGCATAAAGCAGTTAGCAATAAAGCGCACGAAAGTGTCTTTGATCACTTCGATGAATTGAGGTACACGCCCACGGTTCCTCGTTGATCGAGACAAGCATCTTGCATGTGATCGGTATAATTCAAGAATTTCCTTGACGGGGTTTCGAATCGATCTAGTCGTTCTCAAACCGAACGTCTCAAAGAAGACAACACGGAGTGAGTGAACCAAATGAATAGAGATTCACCGATTGATGAAAAAGATTTGAAAAACAATCGTGTATTGCTCAATAGAAATTGTTTTTGCAATACAACGAAGGTTTTAATGAAAATCAATTATCAATCATAAAACACCTTTTGATTTGAAATATTCGTACTCGGTCGATGTGCTAAAGAAAAGAGTTTTAAGCACAATGACCGGTTTTTCAAAGGTATCCGTCAATCCATAACTCGAACTGTGATTGATTCAAAAGATTGAATCGCCCCATTGTTTCATTCGGTTGTCACATGATTGATCTATTGAATAGATCTCACATGCCACCTACCAGGAGCTTGTTAGATGTTGGCTCCGTATGATTTCCATCTTCATTGTGAATATTTTTGCATATCACCGGATGTTCCGCAATACCACAAGGATAATGCGAAGGACTCAAGATATAATCTCTCTTTCCACATTGTGTGAAGCAGAGAGTCTTTTTGAAAGTATCCTAATGAGATTTATTGATGATCTCGAGGCTCTAGACTCAATTTGTGCATATTTGGTTCTGTCTTGGGAGACTAGGAGATGGTCTCCTTTTCAATATCAACAATCTCTAAGAGAAAGTCGATAGATTATGTCGGTTCCCGTGAGAATGAAGCAAGCCCTTTTAAGAGGAACTTGAGTAGTTTGGGAAGTTTTAGTGCGGTGCGTCACTTTGGGTCCATGACGTCTTGTCTTCAATACCGATGTTACCATCAAGAGCATATGAATTGAACCCGGTTTCGCCTAAGGTTGAATTGTTGGAGGCTATTTATTTTCACCCTTTCTCATTCAATTCTTTTCATTCTTCAACCCCTTCATGCTTACGAAACTTTATAACTAGAACCTTGTTGGGTTTATTCCAAGATTAGCTTAGTCTTAGTCCGCACTCTTCCCATATCTCATATTTCTCCTTTATCATCATACCTAAGGACTTCTACACTAACTAGTGGATTGTCCCTGGTAGATCCCTCCGGTTCAGCGGATCATGGGACCTCAACCTAACCTTAGCATCCTTATATCACCATACATAAAGTAAAGTTGGTCGGTCTTTTGGTATCGTTCATATGCCATTGGAACCAATTGAAAACCATTTGAAAAATCAATCAAGATACTTGTGATATAGAATCAAAGTATTTTGTATCTTAATTGTTTTGATATTTTAGAAATGCTCCCCCTCAACCTATGCATAAAAATTTGAAATATGTTTAGCACATGGAGGCAAGAGATCTTTGAAATCGTTAGATTAAGAATGAAGGTCCAATCTTTTGATTAACATTTTCTAAAATGATCATCATCACTTCCTAATCAATTTGAGTAGATAAAACATTTTAAGGAAGGATGAGGTTTTCACAAGTTTGCTCCCCTCAATATGTGCCTCGAAACATGAAAGAGTTTGCACATATTAGAGGAACTCGCACTTAGAGACAATTCATCACGTTTCAATAATTTGAGGTTTAAAATAGATGCCCCTCAACATGTGCATGGAAAAATTTGAAATCATTTGTCACATGTGGGAGGAGAGATTGTACACCCTTATAAAACCATTTATCGAATTATCGGTTTAAATCTAATTTAAATCACAAATTCTCCCCGATCACAATTTTCAAATCATTTGAGATTTGTGATCTCTTGTAGATTTAAATTGATTTTGAAAGCTTTAAGGAGAATTGTGACTTGATTATGAAAACGTTTAACCGATAATGATCGAATTTTGAGACTTTATACTCCAACGATTAATATTAAACATGCTTGAATATCTTTTGAAAACTTAATAATAACCACGGTGCGGTACCATTGTTTGAAAAATACACTTTTTGATTTAATTGAAAAATCATTCTCCCCTCAATCAATGACATAAGTTGTTGATTGAGAGATAGATATTTTGACAACCGTTAAATACGGATGATTTTCAAAATTGATTCCGAGTAATTTTTCAAAGCATTTAGTTTTCATTAGATAGTACAAAATTGTTTTTATAGAATCGAGCACGAGATTTGAAAAACAAGATAAAGCATGGCTCGTTTTTCTTTATAAAACGGGTTCCGCTCGAAATGACAATAAACCACCATTTTTCTCCGCCTCATTTTTTTTATTTATTTATTTTTTAAAACAAAACTATATGCATTCAAGAACATCTAAAACCCGTGACATTCTTTGAATGTCGGCACAAAGTCCGTAGATGATATCGAATAAGGAAAAACATGACATAATAACAATATTTTTGGAATTTTTCAAGATTTTCTAATTTTATGGATTTTGAAAATTTATATTTTATATTTTTTTTGAGGGTTTTCAAGTTTTGTATTTTGCTTTTGAATAAATATATACAAGAGATAGATGAATAAAGACCTTTACTCCTCGTCCTCCTCTTGAAGACGCTTGAGTGTTTCCGGTTGTAAACTCTTTAGACCAAGACGTGGAAGGATAAACTCAAACGTTCTCTAGGAAGAGCTTTAGTGAAGATGTTCGCTAACCGGTATTCATCCTCACAAAATAGAGTTCCACCACACCTTTTCCACTTGTTCCCGATGAAATGATGTCGAATGTCGATATGCTTTGCTCTTGAGTGTTGAACGTTGTTGCATGAGAGAGCAATAGCACTTTTATTATCACAAGACAGAGGGATTTTGTTGAATTCAAAGCAATTGTCGATAATGGGATCTCATCCATAGGATTTGAGCACAACAAGATGACATGGCTATGTATTCACCTCTGTAGAGAAATAGAAGTACTTATTTGTTTCTTTGAAGACCACTCACAAGCTTATCACCCAAAATTGAGCACCTCCGGACGTGCTTCGACGTGTATCTTGACAACCGACTTCGGTGAACAATGTTGGATCAACCGCTCCTTTCTTTGAAGCGGTGAGACGGAAGAAACTTTGACAACAGATCATACCATGCCCTTGGAGCTTGCTTTAAACCATAAAGAGCCTTCTTTGCGATAAACATGAGTAGGATGCTCGATTCACAAAGCCTTCAGTTGGTCGACGTGAGCGACTTCTTTAAGATCTCCCAAGAAACGCGATTTTAACGTCCATATGATAAACAACCATGTTCTTGCTAGCAACATTAGCCAAGAAGATTATAATCGCCTCGATACGAGCAAGCTGGAGCAAAAGATTCCTCAAAGTCTATCCCTTCTTCTTGACAATAAACTTTAGCCACTAACCTAGCCTTATTTTTCATAACATCACCATGCTCATCAAGCTTCACTTTGAAGATCCCTTAAGAGCAATGATCATAGCAAAATCTGAGTCGGTACTAATTCCCATACATCTAATCGATCAAACTCATGAATTTCATCTTGCATGGCATTGAACCATTGTCTTCATTCATAGCGCTTTAACATCTTTAGGTTCGATCTTTGAGAGTACGGAGTTAAAGAAGCACCATAAGGCATCGAAGAGCAAGTTGTTTACGAGTGGATACCGGACGAGAAGGGTTTCAATGATGTTATCCAATGGGTGATCATGTGGTCGTTGTTGAGGGATCAAGTAGCAGTCGATGTCTCTGAAGAAGATGGTTTCGAGGATGATTTAGAGCAAATATGTTTTCAAATGGAGCATCTTCGAGAGTAGCAAAGGGATTAACTTCATCATTGATGCGAAAGCAGTTCCATGATGTACATTTGAAGATTGATGATTTGTTGATGAGACAGAGTGATCGCAGCGCTTCTTGACTTAGTGATTTTGAGATCAAGGATTGACTTCATTCACAAGAATATGAGCGACCTCTGTTGTGGGAATTGACAATTCATTAGCACTTGGCTCATAGTGTTCATCATACATCGGATCAAACAATTTCTTCAAATCATCTTCGATGGAGGTACATATGGAGTCTTTGGAGAGGATTTGGTACAAGGGATGAACCAATGGGACTGTTTTGAAGTGCGGGTCCAGAATGGATTGTCCAGAGCCATTTGACCGGTCCACTCATCAAACGAACGTGAATAGTTTCCATGATATTTCGGGTCCTCTTGTTGTAGATTCGGTATCCTTTTCATTTGGTGCATATCCTACAAAACTCCAATGTCCGCTTTAGCTCTTAGTTTACCTAAATCTTGACCATCATTCGTAGGATAGCACAAAGCACCAAATACAAGAAGGAATGAGAGATTAGGTTTTTGTTGTGAACAAGTTCATATGGAGTTTTTCCATGAACAGTGTGAATCGTGGATCGATTTTGTGTGTAGCATGCAGTGGCAATGGCTTCACCCCGTAGAAACATTGGAACCTTTGAGTAAATCAAGATTGTTCTTGTGGCTTCCACAAGAGTTCGATTCGTCTTTCAACTACACCGCTCGTTGAGGAGATCATGGAACACTTCTTTGATGACCGATTCCCACACTTACATAAAATTCACTAAGTTGTTTGTTAACAAACTCGTTCTATTATCTGTTCGGATGATTTCGGCGGTTTTGTTAAGACGAACTGCAATTGTTTGATGAGTTTGATGATGATATATGGAGTTTCATCCTTTATCCTTAAGAACTTGACCTGTGAATCTAGAGAAATCATCAACCACAACTAACACATATTTCTTCCCAAAGATATTCTCGCACTCTCATGGGTCCACATAAGTCCATGTGAATTGTATGAAGAAATTCTATAATGTAGTTTGTAGGTTTGGGTTTATGGGCATATTTCTTGCTTTTCCCAATTGGCATGTTGAACAAAGATGATCCTTTTCATACTTAAGTCTAGGTAAACCTACAACCAAGTCCTTTTCGAGAGATCATTGATGGTGCTAAAGTTCAAGTGATTGAGACGACGATGCCATAACCATGACTTTGTTTTGAAGCCTTTGACAACAAGCAAATTGAGAAGACTTCATCATATCATCGATAGAGATGGTGTATAGATTTGAACCACGTGTTCCTCTTAAAAGTTCCTTACCATCAAGTTCTCTAACGAAGCGGTATGTTTTCAAGGCTACTTCTAGATCGTAATCGCAGAATTGACCAACAGAGAACAAGTTATGACCAAGACCTTCCACATAATACACTGGAGATAACACTTTCACCAACAACATAATCTCCATAGCCCATAATTGCACCGAAATGATCGTTTCCGAATCTAACGGTCCCGATGAATTTGCTCACGAAGTTCATGAGCCGCGACCGGTTTCAAATATATGCTTGGAATAGCACGAGTCCGGTACCACGAGCGATTTGAACGATCTGCAGTTGAACATGACAAGAATGGATAATCGGATAATTGGGATCCCCATGCAAGAATGGGTTCCATTTGGTTAGTAATTGTGATTGGAACACCCACATCGAGATAGAAACATTCATATCGAAATTGAAGTAATGGAATCATTATGAATAGATGCAGATTAGTGTCCGTATTTGCCCTATTCAAAGTATGTTCACTTCTTAAGGTAATAATTCTACCAAGAGGCATCCATTTTCTAGTGGGCATTATCCGATTAGCCTTATGGCCAATAGGTGTCCATTGATAGCCTATCTTACTAAATGTTCTCCCTGTGGGTTTCCACTATTTTCTAACTTTCTTTCTCTTTTGCCTTTTAGCCTTCTTAGATCGATTTTTAGCATTAATAATTTTAACTGGGCAATCGACAACATTAGACAAGACATTCATACCACATTCATGATTAGTAACAGAAACCACACAATCATCATTACAAGTTTTTTCAAAAGTAGCAGCAGAATTCGAATTAATTACAGTACGCTTATAGCAAATACTAGAATCAACACGATTCGTTTTATTTAACTCAAACTTAGTGTTCCTAGGGTGATCTTCACTTTCTTCCAATGCACATTCTTAGCTTGCGAGGTCCTATCATTCCTTGTATTGTCTTGAGACTTTGACCGCCGCTTTAATGTCTTTGTTTACTCTGTAGAGGAATGGGAACATTAGTTGGTTTTGCTAATTTATGCATTTCTTGTTTAGATGTCTTTGGGATCCGAACTATTTGAAGGCACATTAAAGTTCACTCTCTTAACATGAGAAGTCTTTGGGATTTGAACTCCTAGAGGCACACTCGAGTTCACATTCTTAGCACTAATGATTTGGAATCGAACTACTTGAAGGCACACTAAGGTTCACGTTCATAACATTTGTCATTGAATGACTTGCATGCTTGGCACTAGGCATTGAACAAGGTATCAAGGATTGACTTGCTCACCTAAGGTTTTAGGGCATATTGTAATTAAGCATTCTAGAAGTTCTTGAGATCGTTTGGCATATAAGCATGCATGGCCAATTGCATTATCATCTGGTTTCTCTAACTTATCCTCTTCTACAATCTCACGGAGACATTCTAGGCTGTCCTTAAGGTATGAGAAACATGTTTGAATAGCAAGTTTGTTATTCCTAAGATGAGGAGGAACATATTTCACAGTCAAAGCATATTTATTACAGACATGCACCTTTGAAGCACCATTCTCCCCACTGGTCATTGGCATTTTCCTTTTACCGACTCTTGATTCTCAATTTCCTTTTGCAACGAGGTTATTTTTTCGTTATTTTTGTTACGAGTGACTTTAATTGACTCAAATAACTCATTGAAATGACGTTTAACCTTTTCATTTTCTTCTAGAAAACTCTCATTTTCCATTTGTAAGGCATTAACCAAGTTTTGAAGATGAAAATTTTGAGAATTTCGAGAATCTAAAGGAGGAGGCATTTGGGAGCCAGTCATATTGTTCTTTTCACCCTTTAATTGAGAGATTTGTGCTTTCAACTTTCTGATCGTGTTACAGTGAACTTGAATCTGTTCGTCACGTTTGTTTAGTTCAAAAACTGCATCAAACTCGGAACATCCGAGGATATCTTGATGTTTGAGGTTTTAACATTTTCTTTAAGATGTTGATATTTTAGTTGCAAGTCAAAATGTTCAACTTCTAGCTTAGAAAAATGTTTTACCAAATTATCGTGATCATCCTGCTCAATTTTATCACTTAGTTTAGAGTTTTTGATTTCAAGCTCAATGACACGATCATGGGAGACTTTCAACGCAATGCGGATAATTCATAAAATTGAGAAGCGATAATAGAGCAATTAGTAGCAGATAAAACACATCTTGAGAGATACATTCGTAAATAAGATTCTCATTTAAGGTATGCAAGTTCTTCCTCTCAATTTCATTATATTTTAATGCCGCTCATAGTCACTAACTTCAATTATCATTGCATCAAATTCTTTTCCATCCCTTTAATATCTGTATCCATCCCCTTTTAAGACTCTCAAATTGATCTTTTAATTGTTTAAAGAAAGGCATGACTTCGGTTAAATAACATTCTTTTGTTTGTTCAAAACCCTTTCCCTTCAGTTATCCCCATGGGTGTGATCCTTTTCTTACAAGTTTTCTCAAAATCGACAAATAGTTGAAAAATCACATATTGGTGATTAAGGTCTTGCTCTTAGTGGCAATAGTTCTAGAAACTAAATGCATTGGTGTATTGGGAGGATACATCGTTGCAGCATTCTCCTAAGGGAGGGTTTGTTTCAACAATATTTTCACTTTTTTCTTATCTAAGTCCTTTTTCCAAAACACTTGTTCAGTGTTAACAAAGTTTGAGGCTTAAACTTGTTTAAGGAAATCCAATTTTCCTTTTTGTAATCATGGGGTTTGATCATTATGTTATTCTTTTACATTCGGGATCATCTAGCTTCTTATTCATTTTCTCCTAGATGCATCATCTAATTTTCTATCTTCCTCGGTGCACTCAACGCAACTAGGTTTCATCTAGGCTTAAGGATTTCATTACCATCATAGATTACCTTATGAGCACTTTTAGCCTTTTAGTGACCTCTGGATTTGGTTCCTTAACAAGGGAGTACTATGCTTATCACTTAAAACTCGTGCTTAGTGATTAAGTGAGCGATTTGAATGGTATTTCCTTGTACGTATAACTTATTTTCAAGCTTGTTTTTCAAGGTTTTTAGATTAGAAAAATCATTCAAAAGTTTTGATTCTTTAGCACGAATTCTTGCTTAAGCATTTTAACATTTTCTTGAAGTTCTTGTTTTTGCTTAGCGCTTTAGAAAGCTTTTCTTGTAAGGAGTTTAACTCTTGTTTTAATACTTCTTTCTAAACTTACTTTGTCTAATAGTTGTATGCATTTGGTCATCCATCTCACGCTCACGAGTGGTTAACTCAAACTTAGCTCGTTGTTCATAAATAGCAACACGTTCTTTATAAGCATTAAGTTCGAGATAACGAGAATCATCGTGGGCACATGCAATGTATTCATCAAAAACATAGTCATTGTTGATCGCAGAAGATGCATCACTTGGTACAACTTCACTTTCACTTTGTTTCACATATTGATCATATGGGACAACATTGATATTACCCATATTTTCAATATTTGATTCAATAGTTTCAGATTGATTGTACTTTGTCATGCATCTTTGCACATCAAGATCATCGTATAGTTTTAATACCCGAGATGAGTTTGTCTTTGGATGGGCCACTTGTGGTGAAGATGAGACCTTAGGAGAAACCATTGGAGAAATGCTATCCATAAAATTGTGTGTGCAGTGGGTCCATCATCCACATCAGTCGTATGCATCACAATCAACGATTTGAAAGGCATTCGATGATTGTGACCTATCTCCGAATTGGCCGCTCATTCACATCCGCATCATAGGTCTTGGCATTGCCTCAAAGAAGAAACAACAACTCCTCTTCATCTAAAGCATCACCATTATCCCGAGCTTGTACAAGCAACATCTTATCTCTCAAGTATTCTACATTCGTGGACGTTTTGGAGATGTGCAGTTCCTAGCAATGTGTCCTTCACCACCACGGTTGTAGCATTTGATTGGTTTAGCTTGTACTTGATTTCCATTCCTTCCCGATTCTCGATTTGCTACATATCCTCTACCACCCACCTCTTCCTTGTTCGCATCGCCTTTCTTGAACCGGCCGCACCATAACCTTCCCATCTCTCGACGGTGGCTTGATTGTGTGGATTGGATGCGCTCGAGATTGTTGTTGGTGTGTGGAAGAGAGTTCATGTTTTGACTAATCGGAGAGCCAATTGATTAATGAAGTTTCCCACGTGCATCAAAGATCGACTTGTTTGAACATAGGATCGGGAATGAGTTTGTGATTACCATTACCCATAGGTATGATTTGAGATGCCTTGGTGGTAATACCAATATTGGTGTAGAAAGTCGTAGAATCATTAGGTGAGCTTGATTCTCTCCGATTGGTTTTGAACCGCCTGAATCCTTTTCTCAAACATAACATGCCTCTAATTCGAAGAAGGAAAGCATAGAGTTGCTCATAGTTTGTATTCTTCAATCCTTTAGTGAGCTTCACAGATGTGACAAACTTGTGCCATTCGGGATTCATGTTGTTCATAAACTTTGAGTTCAGCTGAATGTTTGGCATGGTCATTTTGATGTTCCTCATATCGTTCACAAGCTTATGGAATCTCACATAGTACTCATAGACACTCTCATCTGGTCTCATCTTGAAGTGCTCAAAGTCATCATATAGTTGTGATTCTATGTCTTCAACAGTTAATTGAACACGAGAGAAGCATCTTGACATTATCCCACACCGCCTTGGCTTGGTGTTGTGATTGATCAACTTGTAGATATCCTTTGGAAGACCTTGAAGTATGATGTTAGAAGCCACGATATCAAGATCGAATCTATTTTCTCCTTATCATCGAGCTCATCATATGTCTTTGGTCCGTCTATTCCATATATCATTGTTCCATCTGCATTTGTATCAATTAAGTCTCTAGTAGTCTCAACCCGATAAGGTCCTTCATCGATTGACTTGAGAATGTTGACCCATTTTCCTTTCCAAGACAAAGGCGACCGATTCTTTGAGCCCATGAATCATAATCGCCTACATCAAGCATAGGTGGACGAGTATCTCGACCGCTGCTTGACCGTCCTTAGATACGGAAGAAACAATAGTAGGAACGATGTTTGCCATGATAACAAGTTCTACGGGATTTTACAATTCTTTGATTAAACCGGGAAATTGATTCCTTCACGGGATTTTACTAAACCAAAAGAACAACCGTAAGAATGTATCACGAAGAAGTGACAAGTAGCAAAACACACAACTCGCTTAGTTATCAACTCGCTAAACAACCAACTCGCTCAAGGAGACAACTCGCTTAAGGAATCAACTCGCTAAATAGCTAAGTCGCATTAGCATCAACTCGCAACAACAACACGCTTAATGGAACAAGTCGCTAAATAGCTAACTCGCTTTAGTATCAACACCTAAGAAAAGAGAAAAACAAGTTTTGCTTATTAATAAGTTGAAAAGAAAAATCAAAAAGCTAAAAATCTTAAATAAACGCTATCACTATTTTTATATTGATGTTTTGTGATTTTTCTTTTGAAAACTACTTATATACTAATAATATGAAACTTTAATAAAGACAAAAATTTATAAAGCACCAATAAGCGGTTTGTTGAGCTTATTAATCCAGGATGGATATAATAGCTTATTTGGTAACAATAAGCTCACACAAGCTTGTATACTGAAACAGAAACTCAAGATGGATTCAAACAAGCTAAATGAGCAGAAATGAGGCTAAAGTATGCAAAGAGACAAACTGATAAGCTATTATAAGCCAATAAGCACTTTGCTCTTGAGACAGAAATGGGACAGGATTCAAGCTTAATGCAGCCCTAAAGAATAAACTCAAAAATGAAAAACAAGACTTGACAACTCAAGAAGACCAGGTTGGCTTTCCAAAGAACTAGAGAACAAGAGATTTGGACAAGTAATAAGCTTAATGCAAGCTTATCAATGGGAGCTTAAAAACTGTGTACAGAGCAGCTATGCAGACAAGTACCCTACAATAAGCTAACCAAAAAGCACTTTAAAAGCTGATTCAAGGAGATCTAGTATTTTTGTATTTTTCTTTACCAACTAAACTACAATACCCCAAAAGCTTATAAACTGAATCTCTTTAATAAACCCAGGTGAAATTCCCAAGTTTATTCAAAACGACTTTTAAATTTGACTTTTGAGAAAACCAAAAGTTGACCAAAGTGAGATTTGAGTTGATCTAATTCACTGAATATGTTGTTATAAAGTAAGATAAGACTAACTTAAGCCAGGTTAACAACTTTTGAACACAAAATGATAATCATGCTTTTGAAAAATCCAACAGTGGACTGCTGATACAAGATTATATGATTTTTTGACTTTTTGCTAATAAGAACTTGATTTCTTGACTGAATTGAGTGATTTAAACCAAGTTATGCAGAGTTCCAACAAAACTAAGTACCAAAGAACCTTTGAACATAAAAAACCAAACACACCTTATTGTTGACTGTTATGAACTTTTTTCAAACCAAATCACAATTATAAACCATCAACTTGATTTCGAGACTTTGTATTATCAAATATTAGCACTAAGAAAACACAAATCAACAACACTAATCAAGCTGAAACCAAGATTCTAGACCTAAGCTTGTTTAATCACAAATGAGATTTTGCAAAATACAAATTTAAGTTAACAAACTACTGATTTTAATGATCAAACATACTAAGTTATAACTAGTAAACAAATAGAAATAGGAATTAGAGCTAATGAACAAGCAACACAGTAAAATGCTAAAATGATCAAAAGAGCTTACAAAAGCTTCCAATGCTTAAAACTGAGAACCAAGATCAACTAACACCCTATAAGCTACCAATAAGCTACTAACCCAAGGCCATCCATTATATACCCGCTCCAAATTGTGAACACTTCCATAGAACCCTTTTTATTTTTCAAGTATTTATTTGGATTTTGGTGATTTTTGACTTTTGAGTCTAAACTCGATTTTTAAGTTAACTAAAAGCTTCAATGAGCTTTCTAGAGCTTAAGTGACTTAATCTAGTCCATTCAAACAACTCGAAACACCATTTGAAACAACATGAGATTTTTGAATTGAGGAAAATTGCATAAGATGAAATACAATATGATACTTGAATTAAATCTTCACAAAAGCTTTCTTATAATGAATAACTTGAAATACAAAGTTTTAAGCTTAAAACATAAACCGAAAGTGGAAATTGACTAAAACTACTTGAAAAATAAATATTACACTAGATATATCAATACATTGCATAACTCCTCTTCTTTATAGGCTTTTCATACTTCCCACGTATCTCGAGACTTTCCCACCACTCTTGAACCATTGGATCATTCGTAATAATCATAACCGCCAAGTTGCTTTTGGCGCCAAAAATTCCTCATAGTGTTTTGCTTTAATTGGTTTTGGTTGAAGTAATTAAAGGATTTGGAGTGTAGAGGGACAAGGAATGGGAGGAGTTGAAAATGGGTGAAACCACCATGGTTTTGAGGTTTCGAGTCGGGAGAGACATGGCTACAGTGTTTCCGGTATTGAGCGCAAAGGCGGGTTTTGACTTTGGTTGACCACGATAAATAATAACAAAGGGGTTCAAAAGGGTTGTGGTGGGTCACAATTGAATTGTGACTGGGGTCAAGGGTCAAGGGTCAAAGCGCGTGTTGGGCTAGTATATTGATTGGATTTGGGCTTGATATTGGGCTTTGATATTATATTGTGTCCGCTTGGTTTAGGATAAATAACAAGGACCAAAAGTGTACAATTGCCAAACATGAGGACTGAAATTGATATTTTTCCAATGCTCCCATAAGGACCAATCATGACAAACTTTGATAGAACAAGGGCCCTTTTGCATAAAATCCATTTTCAAAGGTCCAAGGACTATTTTTGTAAATTTCAAAGTTTGAGGACCTTTCTTGCCAATTGACCAAAATTCATTCAAGGATCATTTTAACAACTTAGAATACTTCAAGGACCTTGAATGATAAATTTCACATTTTTGAATTTCCAGGACTAGATTTGACAACTTTTAAAACTGGGGACTAAACCGCCAATTTTTCAAACTTGATACATTTTCATCCGATTTTGATATTTTGCATTTAAAACACATAAAACACTGATTTGTGATAATTTGATCATTTTGATGTGTTTCGAGTGTTTCGAGATGATTTTGCGCTTTAGATTATGTAAAATGATGAGTATTTAGACACTCATCAATCCCCACATCGAGATATTGCTAGTCCCTAGCAATGATTCGAGAAAACC
The DNA here is from genome assembly GCA_022545495.1 of Chrysanthemum lavandulifolium. Taxonomy (NCBI): domain Eukaryota; kingdom Viridiplantae; phylum Streptophyta; class Magnoliopsida; order Asterales; family Asteraceae; genus Chrysanthemum; species Chrysanthemum lavandulifolium. The sequence goes on along the minus strand of CM040241.1, from coordinate 133,860,250 downwards.
TTGATGGATTTGAAAACTCTTTACCAAAAGCCATCACTCGAGTAGCCAATTGTTTTGATTCAAGTAAGAATCTTGGTACAATGATAACCGATGATTTATTGGCAAATCATAAACCATATAACGGATTTGATGTGTCTTTACCGTGTCGCACTTTCCGGACTAGCCAACTCTTAGATAAATTATCGTGATTATCTTTGGTGAGTGATTACCAATTATGGATTTTCCATCGCTTTACCACAAGCCATAACCTTGCGGCTAGCCAACTCATTATCTTTTGAGGATGATGGGAGTCAAGAACCATACAATTTTGGGCAAATTGCAAGCCATATAAACGGATTTGAGCAATCTTTACCAAGAGCCGTTTGCTCTGGATTAGCTAATCCTTTTGTCTTACGTATATGGCGGATCGATAACCAAATGAGAAAGTGTAAAACACTTACTCTAAAAAAAATTTTGGCCAAAAACGGGAAATGGGTAGATATATATATGAAATTGTGAGAATTCCCCCACACTTAGAAATGAATATTGCCTCAATATTCAAAGTACTGCGGTTATGCCGAAACAAAGAATGTAAAAGGGAAATACTACGGCCATTTATTAAGAAGATTTTTTTTTTTTTTTTAGAAAGATTGAGAATATACAACAAGTGGGAAAACTCCCCACACTGGGTGGTAGAAAGTGGGATAAGAAGATGCACTATGGGTGAAAACCCATATGGGCGCGCTAATGCAATTTTTGATTACCGAGTCACTAGCTTGACTCGATCCCGCATTTATTGGTTCATGGGGAATGTTTGTAAACCGGACAACCACGTGGGGAATGTCCTCCAAAGTAATGCTTAACTCGATGACCATTCACTTTAAAATTAGGACCATCGGGTTGAGATAACTCAACGTACCATAAGGATAAACCTTAGAGATAGTGAATGGGCGCATCAGCCGGACTTGAGCTTTCCAGAAAATCTTCAACTGAATTGAAAAGAAGGACTCGATCACCAACGTTGAAAACGCGGTTCTTGATCTTGGAGTCATGAATCTTCTTTGTCTTTTGTTTATAGATCAAAGAGTTTCATAAGCTTGATCACGAAGTTCATTTAGTTCATTCATTTGAACTTTTCTCGTGATCACCTATTGTCTCAGATATCAAGTTTGCATGCTTTAAGGCCCAAGATGCCTTGTGCTCTAACTCAATCGGAAGATGACATGCCTTCCGACACTAGCTTGTATGGAGTACACCCAATTGGTGTTTTGTAAGTCGTACGAAAGGCCCGAGAGCGCCATCCGCTTTATCCGACCGGGATGCACGATTTTCGCCACCGTCCTTTCAAGGATCCTTTTAAGACCACGGTTTGAAACTTCCACCGCCCACTTGTTTGGGGTGGTATGCGAGAGACGGTAACACCATACTTTTGCATGACTCTTTCAAATTGGTCATTACAGAAATGCGTACCACGATCATCGATTATCGCTTCCTGAGTTCCAAACCGCAACAGAGATTTTAAAACTTCACAACTACTCGGGCATCATTGGTGGGTAAAGCTTTTGCTTCAACCCATTTTGACAGATAGTCAACAACCACGAGTATGTACTTGTTACCACGAGAAGATGGAAATGGCCCCATGAAATCAATACCCCAGATGTCAAATATCTCACAAACTTGAATGGCATTTTGTGGCATTTCATTCCTTTGAGATATATTTCCATGACGCTGACAAGCGTCACATGTTTTGACATAATCGTGGGCATCCTTATAGATTTTGGGCCAATAGAACCCGGAATCAACTCGCTAAATAGCTAAGTCGCATTAGCATCAACTCGCAACATCAGCCAACACGCTTAATGGAACAAGTCGCTAAATAGCTAACTCGCTTAGTATCAACTCGCAAGACACACAACTCGCTTAGAACCCAAGTGATCTCACAAGAAACCGTCAAGTCAAAAGACTTAAAACAAATTTCGCATAACAAATACAATTAAGATCGAGAATACAGGGATTCCGGGTCGTTTAGTCCCAAGGAGACTCAATTGGTGTGTTAAACAAACTCGAAGATAGAATGATCACTAAGGATAGCGATCCAGAAGGTTATGATTAGAAATTACACTACCGATTGATTTGGAATAGAATTGGACATGAATTGGAAAGCACAACAATCGATCAAAGAAACGTAAACGTAAGATTTGGAAACTACGATACGCACAAAATAAAAAGTGAAAACTAGAAAGTAAAAGACCTAAAATATAAAATGACATTTTTGGAATCCTAAAATAAAAGAAAATTATTAGAAAAGAAAATTATTTTAACACTATTTAATTAATTATTATTAATTAAAAACTATTTTAACTATTTAATAAATACTCTAAAATGAAAGAAAATACAAAATAAGGCTAGAAAAATAAACTTATGATTTTGAAAAATCTAAAATACTATAAAACTAATTTTAAAACTAAAATATATTTTTCACACTTTTTATCTAATTATTACTAATTAATTATTATTTAAAATACACTTAAATACTAGAAAATAGAAAATAAACTT
>CM040241.1:133635034-133857615 GCA_022545495.1 Chrysanthemum lavandulifolium | reverse complement strand
GATGGGTGTCACGTAACCTAGAAGCAAATGTGGACTCCCTACAGTGGCCAACCACATGTTGGGCGAATACGTGGCTAAAAGAAGAAAATATGATTCAAGATCTCGATAAGACCAAGACACCGATCAAAGGCTTTGACAGATTCACCATCAAGCAAGTTCCTGGGGGAAAATCGCAAGGCGGATGCACTAAGCAAGATCGCCTCGACAAGCTTTGCACACCTATCAAAGCAAGTCTTTGGTGGAAACACCGAAAAGCAAATCAATATCGGAGATGGAAGTCTCCACAATAATAGAGGAGGAAGGTCCTACATGGATGACACCGATTACGGAATTCTAAGCAAAGGAACGTTACCCCAAGAATGTATGAAGCTCGCAGGATACGGCGCACAACACGTAGATTCGAATCAAACAACATACCGTATCACCGCCCTTCTTCCAACCATGGCTCCACCGCAGGGCCCCTACAAGCAAATTACGTGCTGCGAGAAATCCATGAGGGTTCATGCAAAGATGCACTCGAGACCACGGTCCGTTGCGGCACGCGCCATGAGATCGTGGATACCATCGCCACCATGCACCGCGATGCGCGGGACTTAATAAGGAAGTGCAACGATTGCCAAGTTCATAGACCTATCCCGCGCCAACCACATCACGAGCTAAACCCAATAACATCACCATGGCCATTCTACAAGTGGGGTATCGACATTGCAGGACCTTTTCCAGTCGCAGCAGGAGGGTTAAAATTCCTCATAGTCGCTATAGACTACTTCACTAAGTGGATCAAAGCAAAGGCAGTAGTGATAATCACGGGCAACCAGGTAAAGCGCTTTGTCTGGGAAAGTATTGTATGCCGCTTCGGACTGCCTGGGGAAATCATCTCGGACAACGGAAAACAATTCTGTGACAACCCTTTCAAAGACTGGTGCGAGAAGTTGAACATCACACATCACTTCGCGTCAGTTAAGCATCCACAAACCAACGGCCTAGTGGAACGTGCAAATCGAAACTTAGGTGAAGGAATTAAGGCACGCCTAGACAAGCACAAAGGAAGGTGGGTGGAAGAGCTATCACATGTCTTATGGGCGCATCGCACCTTAATCAAAACCAGCACAGGAGACACTCCCTTCTCTCTAGTCTATGGGACAGAAGCTGTCATACCAGCCGAGATCGGCATGCCAACCATCCGCACTGCTGAAATTAATGTGGCAACCAATGATGACGAGAGACGTGTCGACTTAGACCTGCTAGAAGAAAGGCGCGAACACGCAGCTATACGGGAGGCAAAATTGAAGTCAAGGATGAAAGGATACTATGACGCTAAAGTGCGTAGTGTTTCATTCAGACCAGGTGACTTTGTTTACCGCGCCAATGATGCGAGCCATGCAGAAGACACAGGCAAGCTGGGACCAAAGTGGGAAGGACCCTACGAGGTTACTGAAGCACTAGGAACAGGCGCGTACAAGTTACGAGGCTTGGATGGTCGAGAACTGCCGCGCACATGGAACATCTGCAACCTCAAGAGGTGCTACCTATAGGAGTAGCTACGGCCCGGCGTACAAGCGCTCAGGCACTTTATTAAAGTACTCAATAAACGTCTATGTATTTACTTTTTATTTCCTTAGTATAATGTCTTATTTGTTTCCCACAAACACTTGCAAGTATTAATAAAATGTCGCGGTTTCTAGCTAACTCCGTGACACATTTCAATTTGTTATTTCCATATACTGTATGTCTTAACAATTTTCTATTTTTTGCCTACATGGCGTGCATGCAATAAATAAACCCACGATGGTAAAGGATAAGTTAACCTACTAAAAACTTGTTGAGTAAGAGGTTGCAAACCCATCAACACCGGTCACGATCCTTGTTAAACACCTTGTTCTCGAGGCGTTGAATAAGTTTTGTGCGCATCCCACGACGGGTGCGCAACATCGCATATGGTGCACGTTTAACAACTTAGGAACCAAGACACTTGATTCCTTAATATGATATTTACAGTACGCTGCATATCATAACATACACGACTATGATAAAGTACTTAGAAATTATTTCTCAAGTATACTATGATCTTCATACATGATTATGGATGTCCTATATTATTCGCGCCGGCGTACACATTTGATTTTCCTAAGAATGAATACGTTTTACTGCAAAGACAAATTGATAAGTATGTACATTACAAGTTGCAATACTACTCACATACAATTAGCAAAAGGAGATTTTTATTAAGGACTACGTTATTACAAAGGATGTTCATGAGCATAAGGTACTATATACTATTGGATCGCTCTAGTAATGAAGTTCCTCCGCGACTTGTAGCATCTACACTCTCGCTAAGCCTCTTCAACAAGTTCGAGTCTTGGAGGGACACGGTAGCAACACTCACTGGCATGCCATCAGATCTTGGAAGATGAGCTGCACCAACCCCGCACAAAATTGCTTTACCCTTAATACCTTCCCTTTTAGCAAGTCTGGTAGCATGCGCTTCCAATACCTCCTTCAAGGACATCTCTTTCTCTAAAGCAAAGGGGGTTCAACATGTCCTTAGGGCGAGCAAAAACAGCACCGCAATGAGAGACATCGGGCTTCAATAATAGTCCGGTTGTGCTTCGCATCATCGATGCGATGGCGCTAAGGTCAAACCTTCCATCATAACGGTTATAGGATAATCCTGGTCGCGCTCCATTTCAGAAATCATGGGAAGCTCTAAAGTTTTCGTCTTATTCATAGCAAGAACTGTGTTATCATAAGATCAAGATCGTACACTGGAACTTTTTCAGAGTACCTTCAAAAGTTAGCCTCTGCAGCGCCTCTATAGCCTCGATTTTCCTCGCCAACGACATTGGACAACCCCACCAAATTTGTCCACTACCTCTTTGGACTCAAGAGTACTCGGTCAAGAAGACGCAGACCATGGCTGATAAGACACCTGCGCTCAGAGATGGTAGACATTAGATGAGGATACAATTCCTCATCATACTCCAAAGTAAGCTTACGTAGCTTCATCTCTTGTGCCTCCAGAGCACTGCTCACAGTTGTACCAAAATCTTCCAACTGCGCAATCAACGTGTCCTTATTCTTCTCCAGATACTGTAGGGCCCAAAGAATCAAAGCCTTGTACCCTTACGACTTTGTGCGCTCTTGGCTTATTTGGCCCATCAGCGCCATTTTCTCCTCGGCTTGCTTCTGCGCATACACGCTCAAACTCTCTACCTCAGCCCTGGCACTAGCCAACTGCGCCTCTAGCAAAGCAATCTTCTCATCTTTTTGAGCACCTTGGCTGCTTTCACCAGCAATACGTACCCTTAGCTTCTCAACTGTTGCAGCTTGGTGCGCAGACACCTGTACCAACTCCTCAACCAATTGACCCACTGATGCAACCCCAGCAGGCAAATCTTCATCTTTTTGGCTGAATGGCTCAGACCGCACAGGACTATCCTTGGGGGGAGACTCCGCAACCTGCTCAAACCTGCACACACGGACAGAGCATTATCAGTTTCCCATATACAGTTGGTACAAAAAAAAAAAAAAAAAAAAAAAAAAAAAATTCACAATATTACTTACTGTGGGCTAGCGACATCAGCAGACGGGTGCGATGATGCAACATCACTGGTGGATGATTCCACAGTAAGGATCACAGGGCGTTTCTTCCTCGAAGAGCTCGCGCCATCCTCTCCGCGGGATCTTTTGCGCTTTAACCTAGATTCCGGTTCTTCTTCTTCTTCTTCTTCCATAGGTTGCGCCACGGCTACAGGTGGTGGCTGCGCTACGGGAGAAGGCACCTTGGGGCTTGGCACACTTTGTAGTGGCGTCGCTTCCACTGTGACAGAGGAGCTAGTACCTGTTCCCCCTATGTTTATCTCCAGGGTATGACCTGCAGTGGCCGCTAGTATAGCTTCATATCCTTCTTTCAGGGGGCGTGTCCCTGTCTTTACCTCAACGGGCTTTGCTAGATGCACCACGGTAAATAGATCCATCTCTGCGCAATGAAAGATAACAAATAACACAAGTTATATAATGCGCGGAAAAAGGCAGAAGGCTCTTACATTAATTACAAAAAGGGGTGCGGAAGAATGAGTACCCACCCTGGCCATTGGCGCCTAAGAAGATTGGCATCTCATCCGGCATACCAAAATAATTACGGCTGATGCCCATATGCACCAAAAATTCCTTAGGATAGGAACTAATGGGGATGCGGTTCGCGTTTATTAATTCCGCATCCTCAACAACATATGATCCAGGCACGGGGCACTCATCCCTCGGCAACGTTCCCGGTATAAAGTCATAATGCCACGGAAGCATGTGTCGCTCACCCGAAAAAGGACTCTCTCAATTTCTAAGCGCATCTAGCTTCTCAAGATAACATCAAGTCTACCGCGCGCTTAGCAAAGGATACCACCCATGTGACCATGTCGTGTGATAAAAGTCACGAAATAGGTGGATGGTTGGGTTAACCGCCAACAAACGGCATTCACCTCAAAATTGGTAATTTTAGCCGCACCGATGCGGTCAGGGTTGAGATAGGTGTAGCTCGTAATAATTTAAAACATCGCACAAAAATGGGGATAGGGCACACGTTGATTTGCGAATTCAAAAAACCGTGTGTATACCCCTATTTTCCCTTTAGGGAAATCCGCAATAGATGCCCGCGCACCCGGAACAACCGGATGCACGTCAAGAGGTATAAAGTAATCTGAAGTGAATTCTTGAAGATCGCCTTCAGTGAGGTCGGAGGTGAAATCAGATAACTGTTTGACCATGGTATTACAAAGCGCACGTGTGGTTACCTTTTAAATGCAGTGTTTTCCTGGGTTGTAGTTTGAAGTTTGGTTAGCAATGGCGGATGAATGTTTTTACTGTGAGAAGCAAAGTGGAAATGATGCGATGGATTATATAGATTTTCTCATCCACACGATAAGTGACATGTGGACCCCACTAATACTCATTTTGTGGCTGAGATTGCTTGATGGGACACGGGTGCAGTAAATTTCCCCCGACTTACGAGGCGCCCATTTTTTAATCCAATGTCTAGATACAATGTACCGGTTGGTATATTTTTATGGCTTCATGGCTACGCTTCGAATTTTGGTTTCAATGACTACGGTCATTAGTCTAGCATCCGCAGTTAGTCACTGCGCATACTAGACTGGGGGGACATGATGACGTATAGTCTATATCCGGTCACGGACCCGTCCAAAACCCAATCTTCGATAAGCCCAAGACGAGTGGGCTACGCCGATAAGCGTTTAGGCCCACGAAGGCCCAAATACTGAATCTATTTACGGAATAGATATCGGATATCTCTTAATCAAGGAGATAATCATTCCCCAACCGACTTAGGCGGGATACGTCGAAGGTTGAGGAACACGGAACCAACAAGGACTCCGTGTGTATATAAAGGGAATCACATCCCTCGTTAAAGGTACGATCTACAAAACCCTAACTCTCCTTTAACCCTAAACCGATTACTTACTCTCACGCCGGAGGATAATCGTGGGAAACAATCCCACGGTAAGCCTAACGGTGTTTTCTGTCTCTTAGTGCACAGGTCTCAAGCAACGATTCTCAATTGGTACGAGAGCCGGAGCTCCAAACAAGGAACGCCCAACTTTTGTATCAACATTAGTTATTCGGTATAATAGCTAGTTTTTTAATAACTTTTGCAATTAGCCTCCTTTAATCATATACATATGTTGATTAATGAACAACTTGAACAATCAAATACAACACTAAAATGAATTTACTTGTCACTATAGTTTTTACGTTAAATTTGACCCCCTTAACTTAAAACCCTAGCTCCCCTAAAAATGAGTCATAGTTTTTTGTTCGTGTGTTAATCTACATAAACTATTGCTAAGATGGCCTAGTGACCAGGTGTGTTGATTCCATTTCAAGTTCGAAATTTCATTAGATAAACATGTTATGAGTGATTAAAACAATGGTTAAAAAACGGCCATTTGGATATTGTAGTTGTACATCAATTTCAAAAGTTCGCCATCTAAAATAATACGAACACAAAAAAAGCCTCATTTATTTACCCGTTAAGCTCTACCTATATAAAGACAATGAAAGACTTAGTTATCAATGACATGGCATTGAAAAAAAGAAAAAAGCATAATGCCAAATCATTGCCACCTAGGCTCCTTATTTGACTTTTGACAAAACCGGCTTTGACCTATTAAAATCCTGCCCCTAAAAATTAGGGGTTTGTCTACTCACAGGTAACAAACATCTTATTAGCGAATCACTTCTGATTTAGGTAGATAATAACATTGTTTTCGTTCGTGTTACTAAAATCGATGAAGTTGTTGATTCTTTATTTAATGGTTACTTTATCAACTCCTCATATGATGAAGACAAATCATTTTATGGGGCGTTAAACAATGATGATTCCAACGAGTCAACCTTGGATGATGATTCTAACATTGAGAAGGAACAAGAGAAAATTTCAAATAACTTCCTTTTTCAGGTATGTTTGGGACAAAACATCCCTAATGCAGGCATGTTAGAAAGGCCTTCTGAGGAAGGGTCTACATCACGTGTCTATAAGGAATTCAACGACAAAGATATTACACGTTCTAAGACGAAAATGCCTGACAATGGTTCATGTTAGTTAGATGTAGGGTCAATAAACAATACCTATTTTGGCTTTTAATGAGCCCCAATTCTCATATTGTGTATTTGCTAGTAATTTTAAACCTGAATACTCAGGCTCATATTACCCTTCCCCACGTTTACTTAAACCCAACACACACTAACCCATTGGACCCATTGGCCCATATTACCCCTCCCCATGTCTACAAAAATGCTTCTCAACCTTTACACAAAAAAAGATACTCATCTGCATCTACCTCCTCCAATCATTCAAGACATAACATATCCAGGAAAAAGAATTTGCATCTTTGAAACTATTTGATTCTCTTATTGGCGTTAACATGTGATAACGCTCAAATTAAGTATGTTTTTAGGAGCGTTATCATGGCTTTTTGTATGATTTTGGTTATATTTATAAGCTTTTGCAACTTAATCGTGTAAAAGTGTGTATGCTAGCTCATTTGTAGCCAAGTACAGGAAAGTGGAGGAAAAGACGGAAAAAGAAGTAAAAAACGAAGATTTATGCAAGTACGAAGAATTTCCGACAAATGCAAGACTTGTGGAGTATATTCGAGAAGATAAAGTCATCAAGATAGTGGTCCAAAGACTTAAGAATAAAGTTCAAGAAGGAAAACGAGAAAGAAATGAAGAAAAGAAGCTCAAATGAAGAAATATTGGAAGACTCGTTGTTCCCGATACACCTTCACCATTTTGGCCATATCTTGAGCATACCGACTCCGTTTAACCCCAGTTCACGGCCACGGAAAGCTAAGAGAAAGATCTATAACTTTGGCTCTTGTCATTTTCTGTCAAATGGCTCCAAAAGACCGGTTGGATCCCACAACCGAATCGGCTGGAGCATTCAGGTTTGTTAAAACTTCATCATGAAGCTTCTACCTCATCCCATTTGGTTCCAGGTTTTTCCTACATGGATTGTAGGTCCTTCTAAGCTCCTTGGAGGCCAAGTTTAGCATTAATAACCCTAGGCCTTGGAGGTAGTATAAATAGGAGTCATTTCTATGTATTTTTATCATCCCACAATACAAATAACACATAGAAAACTTCCCCCTCACCATAGGGATGAATTTTCTACCTTTCTTATCACTCCCAAAAGGATAAAATACTCTCCATTTCCAGAAGTAGTGCTCAAGTTCTAGAGAAAGTGTTCGGGTATACTATTTCGATTGGTTAGAAGTTGTAGTTGATTGAAGGCTTGAAGGTTGCTATAATCCTTCATCATTACCTATTGTAATCTCACTTTGGTAATTTACTTTTACTTTTCAAGATGTGTATTATTGATATAATTGTTGAGACTTTGTGTTTGATTGAAATAATCATGGAGAAGTTTTGTTTACACTTGTTGGAATGATGTAAATATTGATATGGAATGTTTTGTTTTTAGTAATATAGATTTATGATTTTGCTTATGAGTTTATTTGAATTATAAAATGTCTAAATAACTTGTTGATGAATCATAACCGGATTAATAGTACGAAAGGACTTCTTGTCATGTTCCAAATGTTAATGGGCATATATGTTTGGTATTTCATAATTGAAAACTATGAATAAACTTGTTAAATGGACTTGTAATGATTGATTCAAGAGTATATATCGAAAGAGCTCTTATGAACAAATTGGTTAAAATCATATTTGTAACAAATAGTTTATAATAACATTAATAGTCCGAAAGGACGTGTTAGTCTAAACTGTGATGTGTACAATTTCATGATATTACCCATTGAATTAGAATTGTATGAATCTTGACTTTGTTTGCTATTGCTTTAATATCTACCCGATACTCCATACACTCCATTGAAATAGATACAAGTTCCAAACAAGTGTTGGTTTTAATCTTATTGAATTCACATAATCATCATTTTTCATGTTAGTTGTTGCTTATATGGTATTTTGGGACGTGACAACCAATTACCACCTTTTAATTGCTTATTGTTACATAGATTCTTCATAATTGAAAACACCAAAATCCTAGTGAACGACCTCGGCTTATAGGGGTGTGCAAGAAACCGAAAATCGAACCTAAACCGAAAAAAACCGAAGACCCGAAACCAAAAAAACCGATTGAAAAACCGACGGTTCGGTTTTTATATTTTGAAAAAACCGAAGTTTTTGGTTCGGTTTGGTTTTAGCTTTAAAAACCGACCAATAGAAACCGAACCGACATTTAAAGTCAAAATAATATATCTTGCCTTGTTGTTCATAAATAATATAAGTACTTTATCTTGATATCTTCCTTTTACATTACCGTTGTCAATGATGCATTTCAAATGTGTGATAACTCTGCTAATATTTTATTTCATAACAATATACATAACACAAATGTGCTTTAAGGTAAAAAAAATGGGTACACAAAGGTCACAAGAACACATTAAGTTTGAATGTTAATGGTTGTTCCTGTTAAAGATGGTGCAATTGCATCAAAAGATTGAAGATCTTGTTCCAACATCATCCTTTTTTCGTTTACATACCCTTAAATTGTTTCAGTGTACCTTTCAAGCTCTAACAAATCCTTGGAACTTGGAGGCAATTTTGAGAATGTTGGCACTTGATTTAAAACGGTTTTTTACCCGTTGTAGTACCGTTGTACCGGTTTAAGATATGGTTCTATTTTATGATATATGTCAAATCTACTTTGAAAAAGTAAAGCTCGATAAATCGTATAGAAACCGAAAAAACCGAAAAACCAAACCGAAAAACACCGACAACCGAAAAACCAAACCGACACAAAACCGAAACCGAATGGTTTCTAAAAATCAAAAACCAAAATTTTTCGGTTCGGTTTCGGTTTTATACAAAAACCGAGCCAAACCGAACCATGCTCACCCCTATCGGCTTACCAACCAAAACTAACTACACACGAAAGGGTCATACTTGCACGTGTGTTCTTAGCTTAATTCGGTAATCCTTGTTATAAATTTAAAACTAGTAGTCGCGAGACACATCAAATTTTTGGCGCCGCTGCCGGGGATTTTCTTGTGTTTTTGTGTGCTTTGAATTTGTGCTTTAGTCATTCCCTAGTTGTGTCGCCTTTTCTTGCGAAGGAAAAAATCTTTTTCTTACCGGTTCGTCCAGCCGATCGGTACTGCCCCGTAACCGATTCGGCTAGACCTCGAAACCAAATTCAACCGGATCAGCTGGAAGCCCAACCGATCGCATAAACCATTCTGTCCAAAAAAACCATTTTTTTTTCTTTTCAATTTTCGTTTTACTTTTAGTTAAAACTTTGTTTAGTCTTGTTCCTATTTATGTTTTTCCTTGTTTGTTTGTGTGGTAGATTATTTAATAATTTTTTTAGTCCCTCGAAAGTAAGGCTCACCCATTCTGAACAAACTATAAGAGAGGTATAAGGTGGGTCTCCCTGATTCCCTAAAGAAGTTGGGTTTTTAATAAGCTTCGCGCTGACCTGTTTCTCCGCTTCTTTGTGTGTTTCAAAGGAGCTACGAGAACTCTTGGGAAAAAAAAGTCATAACTAGTTTATTTTTCAAAGTTTTCTAGTATTAATAATAATAAATAATAATAGCAATATTTTTATTATAGTCGTTTCTCTTTTGCGTAAAAAAAATATTTTCAAATTGTCTTTAGTCTTTTATTTTTAAAACTCTTTAAAAAAAGAAAAAAAATAGCGTTGTCGTGATTAGTTTGTTTTTCTAAATCTTCTAATAGTAATAATAATAGTCCCATTTTTCTAAAAGTAGATAGTTTATTTTTAGTTTACATCCCAACACGACATTTTTGAGGAGAAAGTCAAAATCCACCCGATTCCCCGACCGTAATCGTCCTTGATCCCGATGACCAACCCATGTGGTCAAGCACTAGGACCATTGCACCAACACCTAGTTCTGCTATTATTCAACGACCTCTTCCTAACAAATTCTATATCAAGGGTACCCACATGGAAATGATTCAGGAGAATCAATTTGATGGGCGAATCCGGTCCGATCCTCACCTACACATAGCCGATTTTCTTAAGATTGGTAACCTATTTCAATATGGTGAAAATCAAGAGGAAGTAGTTAAATTAAGGACTTTTCCTTTCTCATTAATCGGAGAAGGTAAGACTTGGTTGAACAATTTAAATGAAGGAACGCTTACTACATAGGATGAAACAAGAAAAGATATTATTAGCCGATACTTTTCCCCCGCAAAGTTCAAACGTCTCCTAAATGAAATTCATAACTTTCATCAACTTGATCACGAAACTCTCATTGATGCTTGGCTCCGTATGAAAGAAATGCTTCGCACTTGCTACGGACACGGTCTAACCAAAGGAACAATCATTCAAACATTCTATCATGGTTTAGACGATCCAACTCAAGGAAATCTCGATGCCGGAGGAATATTCCTCTATAAAACTCCTAACAAAGCTTTCAAAATTCTCGAGGACAAGGTCCAACTCAAGCTCGATCTCTCGGAAAATTTTGTGATCAACTCAAATCCAAAATTCGTTGTTTCCGCCGGTGGAAGCAACATCAATACCGATCATACCTCATTGACGAGAAATTGGAAGCTCTATCCACAAACATGGATGCCCAATTCATAAGCATCCGGAGGGAGATGATGGAACTGCGAAATAATCACCACGCTTCAAACCACAATGCAGAGGATGACACGCCAATGTGTGATCCCATGGAAGTGAACCACATCCAAAAAGAAGAATATCATGGAGGATATCACAACCAAAAATCCAGAAATTCGTACTCCTATCCAAACCATAACCCAACCTATACATATCCTTGGTATCAGCCACCGAATACAATACCACATCTATCACAACATTTCAATACACCTAAAAGCTTACCGAAGAAGATGATGAGAGAGTGGATGGCTAGTCAATTGAAAGCCAATGAGGGTGTAACAAACCAGTTGGTTGAATTGAAACGTAAAGTCGATCAAGGAAGAAGGAACCAGCAAGCCATAATTCAAGACTTGGAGGGGAGGGTAAAAAGATTAAGTGAGGAGCAGGAAGTCCATCATGTTGAATCTCTTCCTTATACCACGGATTCCAACTTGAGACATGAACTTGTCTATGAACCAACCTCTATTCAGAATGAGAATTATAAGGGGGATGTTGTATTTATCATAGAGGACGAGACCGAGCATATTCCAACCATGCAAAATCCGAACCAAATCATGTCTAACTCACCAACCGTGTCACCTTTTCTTGAGTATTGCACCATGCATATCCCAATGACTCAATTAAAAGGTTTTGAACACAATGTATTTCCAAATCATGTTGGTGATAAGAATTTCAACGAAATTGGTGGCAACTGGAATGGAGAACTGGAAAGAAATATAGACGAATGGTCTGAGCCACAAAATCCAGTTTCTTTAAAACAAAACGGTAGGACTAAACCACCTCCTACAGCTCACCTTGAGAATGTGGATTCCGTATTCACTAGGAGTGGAAAGTCCAATGATCCTCTGAAAAATCATACAAATTCGCCACCTATTTTTGTTTCTAATAAAATCGATCAACCGTTCAAGATAACGAAGAGGGACTTTCACTTGGTCAAATCAAAATAATCAGATGTATCTCCATCACTTGTGGAATGCATTCCAAAGATCCCATACCCTCAACGTTTAAGAAATGAAGTCCCCCATTTGAACCGTATTGTCAAAGTATCCTAACTCGGGGAAGAGTCTAACTAATGACTCAGAAATAAATTAAGCGCTTTTCAGGAGGCAACCCGTGCTTTTAATTGTTTGTTTTCTGATTTTCTTGTTTTAAATAAATCATGTACACCCTTTTGGCAAAATTCTATTCAAAACTTGGAAAATCTTAAGTGTGGGGGTGTTACATGCTCGTAATCTATTATTGTGTGCATTTTCTTTGTTTTGTTTTGTTTTGTTAATTGCAGCAGGTGATGGAGGAGGATGCTTGGATTTTAAATCGATTGTTCTCACAAGATTATGCGTATCATTTTATCATATGGAGTTTGATCGCGATTTCTTCGGCCCGGAAGTTGTGTTTCTCTCAGATTTGTTTATTTTCCCTATTTTACATGCTTTGAAGTTTATTTTTCACATTGAGAACAATGCTTAACTTAAGTGTGGGGGAGGGGGGGGAGGGGGGAAGTAAAATAGGAAAAACAAAACCTATTTTTTTGAAATGTTCATATTTTTGGGCCAAATTTAAATTTTTGTGGAAAACTAGAAGGGGGGGGTTGAATAGTTTTGCCGATTTTAAGTTAGTTTCAAAAACTTTTAGATTCGTTAATATGTGAGATCTTATGGATGTAGAGAAAGTATAGATCTAATGATAAAGCAAGTAAATAAAGTAAAGCGAAGGAAAAGAAAAGACACAACCGATGTATAGTGGTTCGGCTACAAGGACACCTTCCTTGCCCTACTCCACTCCCCGAGTCACTTACTCGAGAGTTCAAGCACTATGTCAACAAACTCCTTTACTTGGCGGAGAAGCCTTCACAATGTTGCTTACACTTTTTCCCAGACAAAGCTAGATACCGAGTCCGTAGCACGGTGGACCAAACCAACACGACTATTACACAACAAATATGTGAAATATCAAATACAAGATCTTCGCTACGAAATTTTATGGAGCGACAAATCAATCAAGGACCCCTTGCTTGGATGACTTGTAGAATGCTCGTGATCTCGCCTTGAGAAGGACCTATATGAGGATCACAATAGAAAGAAAGAAGAACAACTCTCTAGATCAAGTGATCTATATGTTAGAAGAGAATGAGAGTGTTTGAGAGATTTAGTAAGAAGAGGGTGAGTTAGAATGAAGAAATGACTCTCTATTTATATACAAAATCTTCCACTTGTTCCTCGGATCCCACGGATCCCTTCCACTGGGATCCGTCTAGTGTAATCCTAAGGATCCGTGGGCGCCCTCTTCGCCCATGGGTTTTTGGTTATGGGTCATGGGTTATGGGTTGGTCCATGGGTTTTCTTTAGATTCAATGTATCTAAGTATACATTGAATCTAGCCAACTGGTATGGGTTAAGATCCATGGGTTATGGTTTTACCCATCCTAATAAACTATTACAACAAATGCTTAATTACTACATTTTGTATTTAAATGGCTATATGTAAATGCTTTACAAAATAACATGTATCCTTATAATTATACTTAAGATAACATTATATTTGTTATCAACAAAACACAAAGAGATCGCAAAATATTAATAAACGTTTTACGGTTTATTTGTATTAACAATCTCCCATTTTGTTGATGAATAAACATAATGTTATGATGAGTAAAACTTAAGAATAGATGTAAGTTTTGAAAGCTCCTAAGTTTTACTTCTTCTCCCCCTTTTTGTTGAAACAAAAAGTTAACCCTTGGAAGAAATAAACATAAAAGTGTGGAAAAATTAGTCCACGTATCGCTAACTCCCCCTTGACGGTAGCTCCCCCTAGTTTGGGGCGTCAAGTGAAGAAAGAAAAAAAAACCTACAAAAAGAAAGGTTAGTAACATGCTTATATAATCTTGTGATTGACGAGAATCAAGATTGGGAGCCAAGGTATGTAAACGAGGCCTTGTAATAAAAACAACAAATTGTAGTGGTATTTATGCCACCTACAAGCATATAAAATTAAGAACAAGACTTGTTCTTGAAAATGACTCAAATGAAAAAGTACTAAAAATAGAAAATAGTAGTAATGAGTCTGTCCATTCTTGCATAAGGTTTATGGATGGAGCTTTTGATGAGTGATGGTATTGACACGATCAAGGATGAGGTTGAGTATGATTCACATTTCTTCCCTAACTTCTATTGCAATTTCCCTAGTGGATTGGCAATGTTCACAATGTAAGTGATGTGGGTAATGAGTGCGGAAGTTTTCCGGGTTGTTTTGATTTGAGTTATGGGGAAGATGTGGTGGAAAAATAGGAAAATATGGATCAACATCCGGAAAGTTTGAAAGTGGTGGTGGAAAAGAACTTAGATGTTCTTGTAGTGTTATGGGAGCTAATGGTGGTGATGTTTCTAGATCTTGAAAGATAGTATTTGGAGATGTGGGGGGTGTTGAAAAGACTATTTCTTTTTGTTTAGGTTGTTTAGATCTTGTTGGAGTCTTAAGGAGTTCCAAAAGAGTGACTTTAGGTGGTGATGAAGTTGGTGTACTTGTTGGTGATGAGGGAGGTGCTATAATGGAAGCATCTTGTGGTGAGTTATTTGTTGAGGATGAACCATTTGAAGTTGGTTTTGCTAAACAACAAGATCGGATACTAATCCGTGCGGATATCCTAGAGTTTGATTGTGGTATATTGGATGGTGGAAGTACAAAGGTTTGGGTATCATGAGGATGATTGTTTGTACTAGGTGATTCATCTAAAGAGTTAGTGAATGACATGGTGTAGTATGTTTGTGAAGGTGAGATGGATTATGCAAGCATTTTGGGAGTTCTATATATAGAAAAACAAAGCATTGTAATGAATGCTTGACCCAAAATGTGGATTAAAATATAATGATTAGATATGAATTTAAGGCATGTGATCATGAGAACACAAGCATTAAAGAACATACTCCCAAAAATAAAATAAATGTGGATTTTTCATCCAAAGTGAGAAAAATAGAAGGTAAAAACATCTTCTGTCTCACGGATCCCACGGATCCTTCCTCGAGGGATTCGTCCGGCATGAAGGCTGGGATCCGTGGGTCTGGTGATTCAGGCATCACAAAATTTTCCTTTTGGAAACATTTTTGCCTAGTGTGTGCCTATATGCAAACTATTTGGAGTTGCGGTTATCTCGACTCCTAAGAAGAAAGAAAAAATAAACTAGAAGTAAAAAATAATCCTATTGAGATAACCCGAGAACACATATTTAGTACTTTGAGTACGTAATTTAGTGTTATCAATGCTCCTAATTCATTTTTTCTTAAATGAATGTACCCGAAAATACATATTAGTTATGTATATCCTTTAGCATTCACAAGACATGAGATGCAATGAAAACGGGTTTTTACTTTGTATGAATAATGAAAAAGTGATTTGTCCTAGACGTGAGAAATTGCTTTTGTGAAATTGATACGGGAAGGTATCATCCTTTCAGAAAACATTTTGAAAAGAGATTTTATTTGAAAATGTGTATTTAGTTATGTGTTTGCAACCAAAAAGAAAAATAAGAAAGCTATAAGTGGAAAACTTATCTTGGGTTTTGAAAATTCCCATATTGTTTGTGAGTTGTGCGTGAAATAGAAATCCTAGACTCAGAAAGAAGAAGGCTAGTGTTTACATACCTTGTAGAGTCAAATAAGTTACGACGTTTGTTCCATTAGACCAAGACCAAGACGAAGTAGGTTGAATTGTTCCTACTTCAACGGTTTGGTGAGGACGTCGGCTATGTTGTCTTCGGATGCTACCTTCTCAATAGAGATGTTCCCTTTTTGAACATTGTCTCTTAAGAAGTGATGACGGATCTCTATATGCTTTGTGCGAGAATGCAATACCGGATTCTTGCTTAAGTCGATGGCACCTTTGTTGTCACATAGGATGGCTATGTCGCTTAGATGAATGTCGTAGTCGACTAACGCTTGTTTCATCCATAGTGCTTGTTGGCATGCTTTGTCGTGAGACGCACTCGGCTTCGGTTGTTGATATTGCTAGTGCCGTTTGTTTCTTAGAAAACCAAGATGTTAAACAACATCCCATGAAAGTACATACCCCACTTGTACTTTTTATCAACGTAATCACCGCATGGTCGAATATGCATATACAATTGTTTTACACCGTGCCCTTAGGATACCATAATCCTAATTGTGTTGTACCCTTAATGTATCTAAATATCCTTTTTACGGCTTCTAGGTGTGATGTTTTAGGGTCTTCTTGAAGCCTAGCACATAAGCAAACACTAAACATGATATCCGACCTACTTTCCGTGAGGTAGAGAAGACTACCTATCATGCCACGATATTTAGTATTATCTACGAATTCGCCGTCTTCATCTTTTGTGAGTTTGGTATCGGATGACATTGGTGTTCTAATTGGTTTCGACTCTTCTAGACCGAATTTCTTTAACATCTCCTTTATGTATTTAGATTGATTAAAGAAGATACCATCTTCTACTTGTTTGATTTGTAGACCAAGAAAGAAACTAAGTTCTCCCATCATACTCATCTCGAACTCGTCATGCATGATTTTAGAGAAATCATCACATGTCTTGACAAGTGGATCCGAATATAATATCATCTACATATATTTGCACTATGATTATATGTGACTCTCTTTTCTTAGTAAAAAGTGTGTTGTCAACTAACCCCATGATATAGTTCTGTTTAATTAAAAATGACTTGAGTCTATCATACCAAGCTTTTGGAGCTTGTTTAAGACCGTAAAGGGCTTTCTTTAATTTATACACATGTTTGGGTTTTTCAAAATCGATGAAGCCCGGAGGTTGAGCTACATATACTTCTTCATTAATGAAACCATTTAGAAAAGCGCTTTTGACATCCTTTTGATAAAGCTTTAGATCATTAGCACAAGCATACGCAAGAAGTATTCTTATAGACTCTAATCTAGCCACGGGGGCATAGGTCTCATCAAAGTCTATTCCTTCTTGTTGGTTATACCCTTGAGCAACGAGTCTAGCCTTGTTCCTAGACACTACTCCGTTTGCATCTAATTTGTTTTATAAACCCATTTGGTTCCTATTATGGTTTGATTACTAGGTGGAGGACAAGTGTCCAAACATCATTAGAAACAAATTGATTTAGTTCTTCTTGCATAGCCATTACCCAACTCTCATCTTTTATGGCTTCTTGTGTATTCTTAGGTTCTATGGTTGAAACGAAACAAAACAAGCTATTTTGGTTTTGAACTTGAGACCTTAATGTTCGTTCGCTTAGCTTTCCTATGACTTTATCTACGGGTGATCTTTGGACTCTTTAATGTTTATGACTTCATCATTTAAAGGTTCTTCTTCTTCATTTATCTTTTCTTTATTACTATAGCTTCACTTTCTATAATCTCGTCATCGACAAGAGGTGGAGAGGGTTTGGGTGGACTTTCATCAAATTTTATATTTAATGACTCTTCTACCTTCATTGTTTCTTTGTTTAATATGATGTAAGCTTTGCTATTTGGAGAATAACCTAGAAAGATTCCTTCGGTTGATTTAGGATCAAATTTTGTAAGGTAATCTTTAGTGTTAAGAATAAAACATTTGCTTCCAAAGACTCTAAAGTGATTTAACGTAGGCTTTTTTCCTCGGAGTAACTCATATGGAGTTTTACCTAAGATTGGTCTAATTAAGACTCGATTGAGTATGTACGTTGAAGTATCAACGGCATTACACCAAAAATTTTGATGTATGGATTGTTCATTAAGCATGGTTCGACTCATTTCTTGTAGGGTTCTTTTCTTTCTTTCTACTACCCCATTCGATTGCGGAGTGCGTAGAGCCGAGAAGTTGTGAGTAATACCATTAGCGTCACAAAAGGCTCCAAATTGCACTTCATTATCGAATTCCTACCATGATCCGTCCTAATGGACACTATAGGACTTCCTAGTTGTCTTTGGATCTTTTGCTTAATATTTCAAAATAATTAAAGGTTTCGTTTTGTTCTTTAAAAATTTTGTCCATGTATACCTAGAGTAATCATCCACTATGACCAAAGTGTAGTAGTTGCCTCCATAACTTTGGATAGCGGATGGACCAAATAAATCCATATGTAGTAATTCTAGATACCTAGTTGTAGACACCATGTTTTTAGCTTTATGACTAGAATGAGCTTGTTTTCCTACATTACAAGCATCACAAAAGTGATGTTCATATTTTAACTTAGGTAGATCTCTTACTAGATCTTTGGATGATAGCGATTGAAGAAGTCGCATGTTGACGTGACCCAATCTTCGATGCCATAAGGTCGAAGTATCATCCATAGAGGTA
The DNA here is from genome assembly GCA_022545495.1 of Chrysanthemum lavandulifolium. Taxonomy (NCBI): domain Eukaryota; kingdom Viridiplantae; phylum Streptophyta; class Magnoliopsida; order Asterales; family Asteraceae; genus Chrysanthemum; species Chrysanthemum lavandulifolium. The sequence goes on along the minus strand of CM040241.1, from coordinate 133,839,145 downwards.
AGACATAGTTTGTCTTTAGGTTCATTACCGATTTTAATGACATAGACTCCATGTTTCCTAATTCCTTTTCCTATGGTTATGCCATTTTTAATATCTTACTACGATTTCGTAAAAGTACATTGCACTTTTTATCACATATTTGTCCTATACTTAAGAGATTAAAGTTTAGGTTATCTATGTGACACACATCGTTAATGGTTAGAGATTTGTTAGAAATCGTACCTTTACCGATGATTCTACTTTTGCTATTACCAAACACCACATTACCTCCATTGAAGGATTCATATGTGGAGAATAGATATCTATTGCCGGTCATGTGCCTCGTGCACCCGCTATCCTTGACCCATTCATCCGGGTCTAGGTCGACCTTTAAGCATACATCGTCATTTGCCATGAGACAAATTTCTTCGTCCTCCTCGTCGCTCATTCCCCACGTGCCGCTCACGAACGCCTTTTGATCATCCCGTTTGGGACACTTACTAATAAAGTGGTTTGGGTCCCCACATTTAAAGCAAGTACGATCATCCTTTGGCTTGTCGTCCTCTTTGCTTTTCCGAAAGCCTTTCTTATCGTCATATGGTTGTTTGACGTATCTTCCTTTCTTCTAAAGAACTTTTAAAGTCCTTACCGCATAGCGTACTCCTCGTCGTCACTACTCGAGGAGGAGTTCTCTTCATCGCTTGAAGCCTTTTTGGCTTTAAGGGCAAGAGATTTGTGTTTCTCTTTCACCTTTGAGGCTTCAGAATCTTTAGCAAGAACAAGCTCGTAGACTTTTAGGTTGCCTATAAGTTCATCGAGGGTGAGGATTGTCAAATCTTTTGACTCTTCGATCGCCGTCACCTTGGATCTCCACTTCGATGGAAGTGCCCTTAGATATCTCCTAACATGATTACGGCTAGAACAAGATTCATCAAGTGCTTGTAAAGATGTAATAATAGTATTAAAGTTAGCAAATGAATGATCTATAGTTTCCTCATCCGATATTGAAAATTGTTCATATTGTTGAACAAATAAATCAATTTTATTATTTTTAACTTGTTCGTTGCCTTGATGAGTTACAACTAAAGAATTTCAAATTTCTTTAGAGGTTTTAAGCATACAAATTCTTCCGAATTCCTTTTTCGGTAAAGCATTATATAAAACCATTTTTGCTTCACTATTTTTAGAAAGCTTTTTCTTTAAATCATCACTTAGTTTATCATGAGGTATGTTAACTAAATTTCCTTTATCATCTTTTGAGGTAGCCTCAAAATCTCCTTCAACAATAATGTACCAAAGATCAATATCTTTAGATTTCACATATGTTTCGAATCTATTTTCCAATATATAAAACCATTAGTTTCAAGTAGTGGTGGTTGTTGCATAGATTGCCCTTCCTTATAATTTTCGAACCTATAGTGATCGAAAAGTTTTAAAATACAATTTTACTTTAAAACTTTTATAAACTTAGCTCTTGATGCCAATTGTGGAAAACTAGAAGGGGGATTGAATAGTTTTGCCGATTTTAAGTTAGTTTCAAAACTTTTAGATTCGTTAATATGTGAGATCTTATGGATGTAGAGAAAGTATAGATCTAATGATAAAGCAAGTAAATAAAGTAAAGCGAAGGAAAAGAAAAGACACAACCGATGTATAGTGGTTCGGCTACAAGGACACCTTCCTTGCCCTACTCCACTCCCCGAGTCACCTACTCGAGAGTTCAAGCACTATGTCAACAAACTCCTTCACTTGGCGGAGAAGCCTTCACAACGTTGCTTACACTTTTTCCGGTACAAAGCTAAATACCGAGTCCGTAGCACGGTGGACCAAACCAAAACGACTATTACACAACAAATATGTGAAATATCAAATACAAGATCTTCGCTATGAGACATCTTGCGGAGTGATAAATCAATCAAGGACCCCTTGCTTGGATGACTTGTAGAATGCTCGTGATCTCGCCTTAGAGAAAGACCTATATGAGGATCACAATAGAAAGAAAGAAGAACAACTCTCTAGATCAAGTGATCTATATGTTAGAAGAGAATGAGAGTGTTTGAGAGATTTAGTAAGAAGAGGGGAGAGTTAGAATGAAGAAATGGCTCTCTATTTATAGGCAAAATCTTCCACTGTTCCCCGGATCCCACGGATCCCTTCCACTTGGGATCCGTTTAGTGTAATCCTAGGGATCCGTGGAACTCTCCTCTTTGCCCATGGGTTTTTTTGTTATGGGTCATGGGTTATGGGTTGGTCCATGGGTTTCTTTAGATTCAATGTATCTAAGTATACATTGTATCTAGCCAACTTGGGTATGGGTTAAGATCTATGGGTTATGGTTTTTACCCATCCTAATAAACTATTAAAACAAATGCTTAATTACTACATTTTTGTATTTAAATGGCTATATGTGAATGCTTTACAAAAATAACATGTATCCTTATAATTATACTTAAGATAACATTATATTTGTTATCAACAAAACACAAAGAGATCGCAAAATATTAATAAACGTTTTTACGGTTTATTTGTATTAACATTTTTTATACTTGTTTGCCCTTATGATCTAGTTGTTTTCACGCGTATATTTTAATATATTAGAATAACTCGATCAATCCACTAGTGAAATACAGTAAAATTTTGAAAAACTTGAGATGTGTCCCGATTAATATTGCAATCCATTATGGGATCGATGACATTTGCTAGCACATATTATAGCCCTTTCCATTAAACTGTGATGATTTGAGCATATTCCATATATAGCATACATCTTTTATGCTTGAATCTTTTGCTATGAGTGTGCCGGTGATTTTGTTTATTCTAGAACTTGTACTTGCAAATCATTACCAGACCGCAGTAAGATCACATTCGTGTGATATAAGTGTATATGCGTGATAAAGAGGCAACCTTAGAAATAAAACCAAATGGCCTTCCACTTACATCTAATGATTTTAGCTAACCACATCGGTTAGTTAACCACCCTTATATGGACCCATTTGTTAGCGCTCATCTTTAACGCTAGATACCTACACCCTCTGAGCCATTCTTTTCTTTTTGTTGCATCCACTAAAAAAAACAAAAAAAAACCTTAAACCTTAGTTTACCCTTTGTCAAAGACTAAATGGTTGGTTGCTAGTTGCTTGCTATGTTGGATTGTTTTTTATGACTATTAGTTAGCCGCACTTTACCATTCGTGTGTGCCATTCCGACAAAGACGAAGAGTGCACATTCTTATTTGTATTTTTTATGGTGTATGCTTATACGAAGTGTGGGAGAGATGTGATGTATGTTTTAAAAAAATGAAAAAAAAAGAAACAAAAAAAGAGAGAATAAGTCATCGAAAGAAAAAAAATAAACGAAAAAATATATATATGATGACAATTATAGCCAATATGCTTTATTATTATGAAGAGGAAGTATGTTTGAGATATTAATTAGCCAATGTGCTAAGACGTGATATATATATTTGGTGATCGATATGTGAAGAGAAGTTAGTAACTATAATCATTTACGGGTTTGTGGTTTGTTCGTGGCTAGCAACAATGGGTATTAGACTTGACTTTATTTTTCTTTATTTTTCCTTTAATACCAATTTCTTAAATACTCCCATGCCTTATCCCTTCCCTTTTGGCTTTGTAAAAATATGAAGTGCGTGGATATTTTTAGTGACCATCCGGTTCTTGAAGGATCGAATGACGCGCCAACGATCTAGTGCATATTTTGGTGACCATCCGTTATGTGAATAACGTGCCAGCGATCCGAGGTATACTCTAATGACCATCCGTTGTTTGACTTAATCAAGAATTTGTGCCAACGATCTATTATATTATTGTAGGAAATATTTCAACATAAGCCTGGTTAACCCTTAAGCCTAACCCGAATAAAAGCCCTCTTTAGATGTTTACACTTAGCGCTTACGCTACGTCAGTGGAGTTTGGTTTCTTGTACAAGCCTATGGTAGTATTTAGATCATGACTGAGCAATATGAGTGTACTATTCCTTAATACTATCCATCACTAAATAAATTGAGTGTTGAGTGAATTATACATCCATTCCTTTTCTATGAGGTGCTTAGCCATGATATCAAGCAAGAGAATCCATATGGTATTTTCAAACATCTCATATTTTCACTTAAATCTTAAAACGATGAATCTTATCTTGTACCCGTACTTGGTAGATTCGCATCGCATTTTACAAAAAATTTCATACACCATGTGGATTTATTTTCTTTAATTCTAGATTTGCTTGAGGGCAAGCAAAGTTTAAGTGTGGGGGTATTTGATAACGCTCAAATTGAGTATGGTTTTAGGAGCTTTATCATGGCTTTTTGTATGATATTTGGTTATATTTATAAGCTTTTGCTACTTAATCATGTAAAAGTGTGTATACTAGTTCATTTATAGCCAAGTACAGGAAAGTGGAGGAAAAGACGGAAAAAGAAGTAAAAAACGAAGATTTATGCATGTACGAAGAATTTCTGACAAATGCAAGACTTGTGAAGTATATTCGAGAAGATAAAGTCATCAAAATAGTGGTCCAAAGACTTAAGAATAAAGTTCAAGAAGGAAAACAAGAAAGAAATGAAGAAAATAAGCTCAAATGAAGAAATATTGGAAGACTCGTTGTTCCCGACACACCTTCACCATTTTGGCCATATCTTGAGCATACGGACTCTGTTTGACCCCCCGTTCACGGCCACGACAGCTAAGAGAAAGATCTACAACTTTGGCTCCTGTCATTTTCTGTCAAATGGCTCCAACCGATCGGTTGGATCCTGTAAACGAATCGGCTAGAGCATTCGGGTTTGTTACAACATCATCATAAAGCTTCTACCTCATTGCATTTAGTTCTAGGTTTTTCCTACATGGATTTTAGGTCCTTCTAAGCTCCTTGGAGGCCATGTTTAGCATTAATAACCCTAGGCCTTGGAGGTAGTATAAATAAGAGTCATTTCTATGTATTTTCATCATCCCACAATAAAAATAACAAATAGAAAACTTCCCCCTCACCATAGGGACGAATTTTCTACCTTTCTTATCACTCCCAAAAGGCTAAAATACTCTCCATTTCCAGAAGTAGTGCTCAAGTGCTAGAGAAAGTGTTAGGGTATTCTATTTCGATTGGTTAGAAGTTGTAGTTGATTGGAGGCTTGAAGGTTGCTATAATCCTTCATCATTGCCTATTGTAATCTCACTTTGGTAATTTACTTTTACTTTTCAAGATGTTTATTATTGATATGATTGTTGAGACTTTGTGTTTGATTGAAATAATCATGGAGTAGTTTTGTTTACACTTGTTTGGAATGATGTAGATATTGATATGGAGTGTTTTGTTTTTAGCAACATAGATTTATGATTCTGCTTATGAATTTATTTTAACTATAACATGTCTAAATAACTTGTTGATGAATCATAACCGGATTAATAGTACGAAAGGACTTCTTTTCATGATTTGTTCCAAATGTTAATCGCATATATGTTTGGTATTTCATAATTGACAACTATGAATAAACATGTTAAATGGACTTGTAATGATTGATTCAAGAGTATATATAGAAAGAGCTCTTATGAAAAAACTGGTTAAAATCATATTTCTAACAAATGGTTTATAATAACTCGGTTTAAAATAACATTAATAGTCTAAAAGGATGTGTTAGTCTAAACCGTGATGTGTACAATTTCATGATATTACCCATTGAATTGGAATTGTATGAATCTTGAATTTGTTTGCTATGGATTTAATATCTACCCGATACTCCATACACTCCATTGAAATAGATACAAGTTCCAAACAAGTGTTGCTTTTAATCTTATTGAATTCACATAATCATCATTTTTCATGTTAGTTGTTGCTTATATGGTATTTTGGGACGTGACAACCAATTACCACCTTTTAATTGCTAATTGTTACATAGAATCTTCACAATTGAAAACACCCAAATCCTAGTGAACGACCTCGGCTTACCAACCAAAACTAACTACATACAAAAGGGTCATATTTGCCCAGTGTTCTTAGCTTAATTCGGTAATCCTTGTTACAAATTTAAAACTAGTTGTCGCGAGACACATCAACATGATGCCAAAAAGAAGAAGTAAGAAGAATAACAAACAAAATCCGTTTCACAACCCAAACCCTCACCTATCTTTGATTAGAATATGTAACAAGTGAATCCTTGCTAAACCATCTCATTCTAATAAATCCAAAGGTTCAGATTCAGTTGAGGTGAAAAAAATAGATATTGGGAATGCGTTGATGTTGCTTCCAGTCTTGCTAATGGAGTTCATAATGTTACTTAATGGACATATTATCTTTCAATATCAGGGGATATAGGAAGATCACAAGAAAAGTTGGGGTCAAGAAATTGTGTGTTGAAAACAATGCCCACTTCCTTAGCCTCCAAGAGACCATGGCTTCTGGCATTAGTCAATTATGGATTAAAGAGATTTGGAGTAACTCCCCTTTTGAATTTGTTTCAAAAAATTCATTAGGGAAGTCGGGTGGAATTTTAGCCGTTTAGGATTCCTTAAGGTTTACTCTGACCTCATATATCAACTGAGACATCTTTTTATCACTCAAAGGTACACGACAACCACTTAACATGACGTACCTTTTTGTTGCCGTTTATGCACCTCAAAGTCAAATTAAGAAAAACAAGCTTTGGTTTGAAAGTAATAATGTTATTAGTAACTTATACATTCTGACTATGGTGATGGGCGGTTTCAATGAAGTGAGGTGCACTTCTAAAAGAATTGGTTCGGTTTTCAATCACATATGGGCCAATAATTCAATGAGTTTATTACTAATACAGAGCTTTCGGATCTTCCTATGGGAGGCAAGCATTTCACCCGCATCAACAAGTTTGGTTCAAAGTTGAGTAAGTTGGATCGTATTCTAGTATCGGGTCATTATATCAATAATTGGCCTCAAGCTAATGTCTTGGCTTTGACTAGTGAGTTTTCTGATCATTCACCACTCTTTCTTATTAATCATTTCGTATACTACGACCCGATTCCTTTTTAAATTCTACAACTCATGGCTGTCCGATAATAACTTTCATCTCATTATCACTACATATTGGGCCTCGACTAACATTGGGCCCTCTTCTCGACACATTGTGACTTTTAAAAAAAATTACAAAGCCTAAAGTCGGCTATCAAATCTTGGAGACACTCTGTAAAAGTTACAAAATATTTTATGGCTACTACTCTACGTGCAACTCTCGACAAGATAGCCAAAAAGGCGGAAGATGGCCCTTAAACCCTTCTGATGTTTGCACAAGAATTTCGGTTGTTAAAGATCTAATGAATTTGGAATATTGGAATCTTAAAGATCTTAAGTAAAAAGCCAAATATAGATGGATAAAAGATGGTGATGAGAACTCGGATTTCTTCCATGGAATTATAAACAACCGCATTAATTGATCAAGGATTAACGGTCTCAACATCCTAGGACCATGGGTCACTGATCCACCAATAGTTAAAACATTTTTCTTTAACACTTGCGAGGAGAAATTTAAAGAAGAAAACACTTCAAGGCCGAAAATCTCAAACAACCTTTTCTCTCAACTTTCCATTGATGAGATTTCGATTCTTTATCAACCATTTTCTTTTGAAGAATTCAAGAATGCAGTTTGGGATTGTGGTTGCGACAAAGATTTCGGTCCGGATGGGTTCACTTTCAAGTTCATTAGAAAGTATTGGGACATTCTTGGTAATGATATCATCTCTTACGTTAAGGAGTTTGAAACTTCAACTTTGATTCAACGTGGTTGTAACTCTTCGTTCATTAATCTTGTCTCCACAGTCGACGACCCAATTGTTATTGGTGATTTTAGGCCTAAAAGCCTAATTGGTTGCCAATATAAGATTATAGTGAAGGTGTTAACGAACCGTCTTGCTCTTGTTAATTCCTCAGTTGTTAGTGAAGTTCAAATGGGTTTCATCAAAGGACGACAAATCTCTGACGGCCTTCTCATGGTTGAAGAAATCTGGTCCCGGGCAAAGAAACATAAAAAGGTTCCTTTTCTTCAAAGTCGACCTTGAGAAGGAATTTGACACTTTAAGTTGGTCTTTCTTAGATCATATTGTGATGTAAATGGGGTTCACCAACAAATGTAGAAATTGGATTATGGCTTGTCTTAATTCGGCATATGCTTCGTGTTAATACAAATAAACCGTAAAAACGTTTATTTTTATTTTACGACCTTCTTATGTTTTGTCGATAACAAACATACAATCATTTTAACGAAATAAATAAATACGTAATGTTTTGAGCCAATAGTTTAGTAACTCATTTCACTAAACAAATAAACCTCTAAACATGTTTAGTTAAATAGTTTACCAAAACCAATTTTATAAAGCACTTATAAGTAACTTTGTTACTTATATTCTTTTATAAATGCTTACTAGTTAAATACAACTTGTAATATAAAATCTTGGACTATCCATAACCAAAAACCCATGCTCAAAACCCGTAATCCATAGAGTTTGACCAAAAACCCATAACCCATTACATGACATCATGCATGACATAAAAAACGGGTAATATCCATGACCCATGAACCAAAGTCCAAGATCCATGACCTAAAGTCCATAACCCATGACCCAAGGTATCTTTGACATCATGCATGACATCACATGACCCATGTACCTTAACCCATAACCCAAAACCCGGAATTGTAATCCAAAATCCGGACTGGTATTACCAGTTAACTGGAACCCTTGGATTACACTCGCCGGATCCCTTTGGGAAAGGATCCGGTGGATCCGGCTGATCAGAACACAACTTGCTTATAGATATTTGTCCATTTCCTCATTTCTCTTCACCACTCTAGATATATATCTTTTCTATATATTTTAACTTCTCTAACCTTAGATCCAAGGATCCTCTATGTAGTCTTTCTTGTAGTGATTCTCTAGGTTTCTCTTAAAGGCGATATCCTGACATTTAGCTTAGAATACTTGTAAGCTCGAAGAAATGGGTTGCTAGACTTCTTCATCATCACAAGATCACAGAAGTGTCTCTTGTTGTTGGTTCCTCTCAAGTATGTCATAGGTTTGTTTAGATAGATAGTGCTACTTGGATTAGTTCCTCCATTGTAAAGGAACTCAGTATCTAGCCTTGTACCGAATAAAGTGTAGGCAACGAAGGTTTGGTTCTACCTTGTGTGAAGAACCCGATATCTAAACTTGTATCGAATAAAGTATAGGCGACAAAGGTTTAGTTCTACCTTGTGTGAAGAACTTGATATTTAGCTTTGTACTGAAAAAAGTGTAAGCAACTTTATGAAGGCTTCTCCACCAAGAAAAAGAGCTTGTAATGTGTAGTGATTACGAACTCTCGAGTTGGGTACTCGGGGAGTGGAGTAGGGCAAGGAATGTGACCTTGTAGTTGAACCACTATAAATACTTGTGATGTAGTTGTGTCTCTCTATCTCTATCTCATAGTTTAGTTTATATACATATCAAACTATCAATATCCAACACGTCCAAAATAGATTGACATAAGTCGATCTAATAGTTTTAAAACGTAGTTTTAATCGGTAAAACTATTCAACCCCCATTCTAGTTTTTCTACAATTGGCATCAGAGCTTCGTTACCAAGTTTCTTAGAGTATATTGTACTTTAAAAAACTTGAAATGATCCGTGTATATTTTGAAAACTATAAACCTTTGTAAAAACTAACATCAAACTAAGTTTTACAAAAAAATGATTTCTTTCTAGATACTTAACTCAAATAATTTCTTTCTAAGTATCTTATTGATAGGAAAACTTTGAATACTTTTTAATCCAAGAAAAGATCGAAGTCGACGTACTAAAAATACCTATCATAACCCTTTGTCTATAATCTTTATAATATGTCAAAAAGCTTATGAAGGTATTTCTTGATAACAACATCAAGAAGTTTCTAAAAGAAAAAAGTATGTTCTCTTAATTCTAGCTAGAATTTGTCTCTATTTATATGTGTTAATGTGTTTATAAGTATGTTTCCTATTGTTACATATATATATACATGATTCCTTCTTAGTAAAATTTCTTCAAGAATCATGTTTGTCTTAAACGTTTTAGTGTATCTAAAATCTATGTTTTCTAACCTCATTATAGGATATGTGTAAATACCAAACCACAATATTCAAAAATCTATCTTCACAAACTCCCACATATATTCAAACGGCATGCTACATTAAACCATCACCTCAAACTTTTATTTTATCTAATCTTTCTCATCCTAATCTCATTCACAATTCAAAATTCAAAATTAACACTCAACTCCTAAAGACTCTCTTAAAAGAAGAAAATAATCTCCTAAAAAATGTTCAGTGTCATCCTTATAATCATCATCGTTTCTCTCATCGCGCTCATCTCCCCAATGATCAAGTTCACGCGTGGAGCCTTGTATTTGTGCTAGGCATTTATGTTTTTATAATTTATCCAATTCTTTGTATTGCATTGAGCATTGAAATTAATGGAATATAATCTTTAGAGTAAACTACACCATTCGTCCTTGTGGTTTGCGTTGACTGACGAGTTTTGTCCTTTGACCAAAAACTGCACCATCCGTCCTTAAATGCGAAACGTTATTTACCTTTAGTCCTTCACTTTAACGGGTCACATTAACTCCCGTTAAATCTGCACATGTAAGAGTACTTTTGTCGTTTTACCATGTTTCTCTCTGATTCATCTTTTCCACTCATGTTCACAAACAATATCTTTTTGACTATTTTTCAGACCGTCACCATTTAAATACCCACCCTCACCATTAGAATCACATTTCACCAATTTCCCTCAGATCCAGTCAAACAACAAAGAAAAAACTAAATATTTCTAAAAAACCACACAAGAAACTACATCAACCTAATTTAAAGCTGTATTTAAAAAAGAGCTTAATCTAAATCTACTAATACTATTCATTCATACAAATCCCACAAATGATATGCATCTATATATCACCACCCTTTGTTGATGTCATCGCCACTACCATGACCACCCTCTGCTGCTATTGTTGCGGTCTCCACTACCGTCGCCATCACTACATGTAATATTTTGGGGTACAACAGTAGTAGATGGAAGTCTCCCTGATGACGAAGAAAGCATATGGAGGTCGCTTCGGAGCAATGGGATCATTTTCTTCTTTACCTTAGCCTTAGTAATCTTCTTCACTGGCTCAGTATTAAGTTTCTTCTAAGCAACAGTAGTAGTCAATTTGGTCCTCTCATTTTCAGATCTGAGTGAAACTAGATCATGTTTTTTGAAGGTGAATTTACTGTGTTCATGGTTTTGATTGAATAAGAGGAAAGAAAGAAAGAAATAATATGTTTTTTGGTTGGTGTGTTTAATTAGGGTTGGAAAGAGCAAATTGTTGCAGCTATTATTGTCCCAAAATGGTTTGCATTTGACTAGTTATTGTACCAGGACCTGTTGTCCTTTTAAAAATATATATTTAATTATTTTGTAAATTGTTCTTACCTCTTGAACTTAAGATCATATGGATCTATGTGACATTGAGGTCTGTATATATTTTTGGGCCATAAAGTTTAATGTGGTAATGAATAGTTTTCAAAAGTCTATTAATATTGTGGTGGAGGTGGTGCTAGCTATGGGTTGCGGTGGTGAATGAAGATGTATTTGGGTTTTATTTTTTATAATGTATTTGGGGGTGATGGTGGGTGAAGATGAAGATGAAGGTGGTTGGTGATGATGGATGAAGGTAGGAGATAAGTGGGGAAGATGAAGTAGAGAGAGAAATGCTAAAAAGACAAAACACCCTTACATGTATAGACTTAACGACTGTAGTGTGTCTTGTTAAAACAAAGGACCAACAATAGATAACGTTTCACATTTAAGGACGAACGGTGCATTTTTTCGGTCAAAGGATGAAACTCGTCGGTCAACGCAAACCACAAGGACGAACAATGTAGTTTACTCTAATATTTATTTTGTTTACTTTATCTTGTGTTCAACTTCTTCTTCATTTTCACGACTCTAGATATTAAATATTCGCAAACCCTCGCTTCTATCAAACCTCAATATAGACTTAGGATCATTAAGTGTTTTGTCATAACTTACAATAATAAACATTGAACTCACAATAATTAAGATCAAAACTTTACTTCAATCAAAATACCAAGCCTTATGATTACTGAATAGCCAGATCCCTTGGCTATAAGGTGTCAGATCCCTTTTTTAAAGGATCCGGCGGAACCGGCATATCAGAAAACAAGTTATAAGTTTGATTATCACTGTGCAACTATACTTTACTCTTCTACTCTCAAATCGACCTAAACATAATTCCATTCCTCCTAGATCTAAATCATCATGCTCTGTTGTGACCTAATCATTTTTGTAAGTAACGAATTTCACTACATTATTATTTATCAAATTCTAAGTTTCTTAGTACCTAATTTTTTATCCAAATGGGTTTATCACAACTAACTCTTAATTGATATAACATTGTGTAAATTAGTCACCTAAGATAACTATCCTAGTTATAAATTACATTGTTATCAAAAGGATTTTCCACATAGACCATAACAAATTATTTTCTAAGTCATAATAAAAAAGAATTAAGAAAGATGCTTATCATTGTTAATACAAATAGGATATGATAAATGATAAGTCTTAATGTAGTCAGAATGTAATAATTTCCAATCAAATTGTGATAACTCTCAAAAACCATTTTGGGTCAAAATTCTTGTTAGTATGTACATTAACTCACACAAAAACATGATACATTAGCACATTCCTTAAACCATCGTATTACGTTTTGTTCTAGGTTCTAGCATTCCTAAGTCAACTCAACAAGACCACTATGACACCATCCACTACATTCCTATGCATCATCGAAAATAAGGCCTTTCTCCTGCTGACCAAAAAGCATTCAAAATGCTCTAAAAATGACTTTTTCATGAAGGACGTATTGTTGAGGAATCATTCCTTAATGGTACCGACATTTTCAAAGTTTTCTCTGCAATCAACTTCAACTGCCTTCTCAAAATCAATGAACAAATCTGTCCCGTCTTCGTCCTTGAATTCATACAAGAGTGTCTGAATCATTCGTAATGATGATGGAACAATCTCTCTCTCTCTCTCTATCTCTCTCTCTCTCTCTCTCTCTCATTTATCATCAATAATCAAACCATAGTCCTACCCCTCGCCGTGTTTTTCGAAATTCCTCGTATCCAATGTCAAGGTGTTTGCATGTATACAAGTGATTGGTCTCTTGCTAAGCTCGATCAAATGGTTTATCCAAACCCGGTTTACCACACTCCTCTTGATAACCCCACTGTGGTAAGAAACACTGTCTTAGTCAAAAGAGTCTCACCAACCCGTGTCACATGAAACTCCAAACTCATTCATCAAGATCCATACCAAATGGAGCTCTTTGAAATGTTTCTACATTACAAGAAGTGGGAACAAATTCTGAGAGAAAATGTCATTTGTCTAGTAGGAAACAAAGATCGCCCTAATGCTTGTCTTGTGTACATGATTTATTGTCTCATCCGCCGTCAACCTTTTAAACTCGCTTACTACATGGCCAAAAGAATGGTCAATGTATTCAAAATCGAAAAAATGGTCCTTCCGTATGCCATGCTACTCACTCGCCTTGCAAGACACGTTCGTGGAATGGAACTCTCACCCATGAACGATGACCATTTTCTTGCTGATTAGGTCATGGTCCCTCTCACCGAGAGACGTACTACGAGGTTCATGGTTGAAGGTAAAGGCCACATCCTCCCATCGACTCTTCTAATGAAGTCAAAGTTGATCCAAACGATCCGATCCAAAACTATCATCTTGATCCTGTCTCATACATTAATCAACTTCCTAGCCTTTCAAGTCCTTCTCAAGAGTTTCAACAAACCAATAGAATGTTTAAATGTCTTGCTCATTTTCTCATGGGGAAAAAGAAGAAGTGAAAAAGTGATGGATGTTGTGAAACAATTGCACTTGGTAACTCTTAGTTGATGTTTTAAACAATCATAACACTTTGATATTTGAACATGTTATATTGTTATGTATGTAAAGTAATGTCCTAATCATGGGGTAGTATTAACTGATGTTATGACGGGAAAAACAAGAACACTTGTAGGGGTAAAAACATCTAAGTAAGAATTTTACCATCTTTGATAATATATCAAAAGTTGGTTTTTATCTCACTTGATTGTCTATATGTGTTTATTATATGCTCTCCTTACAATGTTAGACTTGTATCCATGTATGTTAAATGTTAGAAAACAGTACGTGTGAAATTTGATAAATGTGCGCAATTTGGCGAGCCCTCTGTAAACCTTTTGATCTCAGACGCCGGATCCCTTTGGGATAACTGGCCGGATCCCTTTTGTAAGAGATCCGGAGGAACCGATTAAACATAAATGCATCTTATACCTTTCTAAATCTCTCTCACCTTCTAGACCATTTTATATTAGTTTCTTATGCCCTATTAGTCTCAAATAAGCTATCCTTAGTCTTAGTACCTATTCTATTCATCTATAAATAACCTAGGACTCTTCCAAGATATTTATGATTTATCATTTCTAAAATACTCACCACTTTTCTTTTCCATTTCTTACATCTTATTTCTCTCATCCTAATCCACTTTCTTTCATAAAAATTACATTTTTCAAAAATTAATTTTACCCTCGAAATGCTCTAAATCAATTTTTCATTTTTTATAATTTTTAAGAAATTTTCCAATTTTCTTCGTGATCACTCTCTGATTCATATCACCATTGAACACTTCCTAAGTCAACTAGAGTCACCCCTTAATCATTTATTAGTCTCATTTAGCCTTTATTTCTCCATAAAAACCATCATTAGTCACCTCACATCATTAGATTTAAGTTCTCGGAATTTACTTCATTTAAGCAACCTCATTTCAATCATAACACCAACCTACATAGACTAGAACTCTTAGATGCCCAACCTTTCTTTCTCTTTTCTGTTACAGTTAGCCGGATCCCTTGGCTAGAGTTATCCGGATGCCTTTTTAAAGAGATCCGGTGGATCCAGGAAAACATAGACAGTTGTAAATTGTTATAGTCATTCAAACTCGACTTTATCCATTCCAACACTCAAACATTTCTTTTAATAACGATGCTAGAAGAGTGTATCACAATAGTTGACCTTTGTGCATACAAATGATTATCATTTAAAGGATTTCAGTGGTTTAGGCTTTACTTTCCTTGCATGATCCTTCATTATTTAAACCATTTGTGTTTTTGCTTCAAACCCACAACTCAACATCCCTTTCTCAGCTTCAAACTCACACTCTAAACATATCTCACAATGTCTAAAGTGGCAAATGCTCATTCCTCAACTAGAAGTACTCCTAGAAAAATTTCCCGCATTGTCCATGAAATTTCATCAACCGAATCCTCACCTATCAAGAAACCCTCACCTAACTACATCCAAACTCCACCTTTTATTGAACCAACACTACTACAACTTGCTTTTATCAAACCATCACCATGACTTTCACCTCTTGAACCAAGCTCTCAATCACTTGGTAAACAAACACCTAAAAACATTCTCATCTCTACACAACTAACAAAAGTCTCTCATCTTGAACCAAGACAAATCTCCTTTACTACACCACATTCCTCGCCACATCTAAACATGAATACTTTTGGAGGACTTACCTCCTAAACTTTCCAAACCATTACCTACATTCTCTTCTATTGAAAGAATGACTACCCAAAAACCTCCTTCACATAACATAGGTGTTGAAATCAATGTGTTACCACCAATAGCACAAGTGTCTCCTTCTCCTCCACCTTCTAATGGCCCATTTTGGGTAATGACTAGATATCAACCACCACAACCGGACAATATGGATGTTGACACATCCCTACCTCCACCACCTACACACACATCTCCATCAACATCCGTTGTGCCTCCACAAACTTCCCTAGTAGGTCCATATACCTCAAACATACCTCTATGACCACCACATCCAAGTCATGAAGAAACTTGCTACCATTGTCAACAAACTCAAAACTTAGTTCATGAACTTCGTGATGAAGTACGTTTCATGTTCTATCACCTTCTTGAACGCTTTGATGGCATCAAAAACCAAACCACCCTTAGAAAAATTGAAAAGAAGTACAAGCACAAGTGGTCATCCTCATCTTACCTATCTAGTTCTAGTTTAGCTTTTCTCATTAGGATTTTCTTATTTGTTAGATTATATTCTTAGTTTTAGAGATTGATCATACTTGTATCATTTCTCTTGTTTTCATTATATGAATCTACTTGTTTAAATGCTTCTTGATTATTTTGGCATATTGATATGATAATGACATGTTTTCATGAACTTTCATGCTTTACTATTGGTTTTATTGCTACTAACAAGTTGCAGGTACCCGGATCCCTTGCTTTCTACCTGGCAGATCCCTTCTGAAAAGGATTTGGCGAATCCGGGTACTCAGAAAATAGACAAAGCATTACTTCAGCTCATTTACTACAAAATTCATACTATATACCTGCATTCTAACCTTTGTTTTGTAGATTTTCAAAACAAACTTGGAGTATTTGACGCCCTCAATAAGAGGGAGCTTTCGTCAAAGCATAATCATTGCACCTTTTGCAATGCTCTCGTCTTAGTCTTTTCAAATACTTGATGCCCTCACCAAAGGGGAGCAATCGTCAAGGGGGAGCAAATATGCATCTCTTTACTCTCTTTATCTCCTTCTACATCTTTTATTCTCTTATCTTCTTTTAAATCTTGCATTCGGGTTAGTTTCTTTTTGATGGTCTTTTTGTTTCGACAAAAAAGGAGAGAAAAGAGTAAAAACTAAAATTCAAACTTTATGAAATTATTTTCTTACTTAAAATAATTTTATATTTTGTAATCAACTAAAATAGGGAGATTGTTAATACAAACAAACTGTAAAACTTTTATTTATATTTTACGACCTTATTATGTTTTGTCGAAATAAAAACATAAAATCATTTTAACGAAATAAATAAAATACATAATGTTTTGAGCCAATAGTTTACTAACTCATTTCCGTAAACAAATAAACCTCTAAACATGTTTAGTTAAATAGTTTACCAAAACTATTTTTATAAACACTTATAAGTAACTTTGGTTACTTACATTCTTATATAAATGCATACTAGTTAAATACAACTTGTAGTATAAAATCTTGGACTATCCATAACCCAAAACCCATGCCTAAAACCTATAATCCATGGAGATTGACCCAAAACCCATAACCCATTGCATGAGATCATGCATGACATAAAAAATGGGTAATATCCATGACCCATGACCCAAAGTCCATGATCCATGACCCAAAGTCCATAACCCATGACCCAAGACGTCTTTGACATCATGCATGGCATCACATGACCCATAGACCTTAACCCATAACCCAAAACCCGGAATTGTAATCCAAAATCTAGACTGGTATTACAAGTTAGCTGGATCCCTTGGATTACACTGGCCGAATCCCTTTGGGAAGGGATCCGGCTGATCAGAAGATAGATTGCCTATCAATAGTTGGTCATTTTCTCATTTCTCTTCACCAATCTAGATATATATCTTCTCTCTATATTCTAACTTCTCTAACCTCAGATCCAATGAACCTCTATGTAGTCTTTCTTGTAGTGATTCTCTATGTTTCTTTTAAAGGCGAGATCACGACGTTTAGCTTAGAAGACTTGCAAGCTCGAAGATATGGGTTGATAGACTTCTACATCATCACAAGATCACATAAGTGTCTCTTGTTGTTGGTTCCTCTCAAGTATGTCATAGGTGTGTTTAGATAGCTTGTGGTGCTTGGATTAGTTCCTTCATTGTAAAGGAACTTGGTATCTAGCCTTGTACCAGATAAAGTGTAGGCAATGAAGGTTTGGTTCTACCTTGTGTGAAGAACCCGATATCTAGCCTTGTACCAGATAAAGTGTAGGTGACGAAGGTTTAGTTCTACCTTGTGTGAAGAACTAGGTATTTAGCTTTGTACCAAAAAAAGTGTAAGCAACGTTGTGAGGGCTTCTTCGCCAAGAAAAGGAGCTTGTGATGTGTAGTGATTACGAACTGTCGATTTGGGTACTCAGGTAGTGGAGTAGGGCAAGGAAGGTGACCTTGTAGCCGAACAACTACAAATACTTGTGTTGTGGTTGTGTCTCTCTATCTTTGTCTCATAGTTTAGTTTATATACATATCAAACTATTAATATCCAACACGTCCAAAATAGATTGACATAAGTCGATATAAAAGTTTTAGAACGTAGTTTTAATCGGTAAAACTATTCAATCCCTCTTTTAGTTTTCTACACTTCGGTTCTCATTAATGGGTCACCAACCAAAGAATTCAAACTTGAAAAGGGACTTTTATAAGGTGACCCCCTCTCATTCTCCACTTTATCCTAGTGGTTGAAGCTTTGAATGTGACTCTTGTTGACGCAAGAAATAAATATATTTTTCGTGTCGAGCTTGGAAATGACAATATTCACCTATCACATAATCAATTCATGGATGATGCCTTAATTATGGGTGAATGGTCGTTAAATAATGTAAAACATTTGTCAAGAATCCTCACTAGTGTCCATCTTGCATCCGGTCTTAAAGTTAACTTCAACAAAAGTAAGCTTTTTGGTGTTGGTGTGACTACCATGGAAGTCAATTCTATTGCTTCTTCCATTGGTTTCCTTCCATCCCAATTTCCTTGTATTTATCTTGGTCTTCCAATCGGGACAAACATGTCATGATGTGCAAATTGGAATCCTCTCATAGACCGGTTTCACAGACGTCTCTCTAGATGGAAATCAAAAATTCTTTCTAGTGGTGGTCGTCTAACTCTTATTAAATGCATCCTTGGTAGTCTTGGCGTTTACTTTTTCTCCCCTTTTAAGGCTCCTAAAAAGATAATCAACAAACTTGAAAATATAAGGAGAAAATTATTTTGGGGGGATACTTAGATGCTCATAAGATTGCTTGGATAGCCTAGGAAAACGTTGTCTCCCCCATCAAACATAGTGGCCTTGGCATTGGAAGTTTACAAGTAAGCAACCAATCTTTGTTCGTTAAATGGTGGTAGAGATTCCATATCGAAGACAAAGCTAAGTGGGGAAAGTTAATTCGTTCCATTCATGGTCAAAATGGTGGGCTAAGTGACTCCTCTTCTATCAAATATAAATCGGGCCCTTGGTACAATATTGAAAAGTTAACAGATGACTTCATTGAATATAATATATACCTCTTAAACTTGTTTAGAAAGAAGATTAGTAATGGGGAATCAAATCGTTTTTGTATTGACAATTGGGTGGGAGGTTGTCCTCTTTCTGACTTGTTCCCGCGATTATATCAATTAGAAGGAAACAAAAATTATCTTGTACAAGAGAGGTCACCTACTACTTCATCTCATACAACAACCACTGATCTTTTTCATGATATGACACCTGTTGTTTTTGCTATTACTATTTTTCATCTTAACATTGCTCACGTGAGTGGTGAGCCTAATAGCTCCTAATGGGTTTTCTTTTCATTGGGCATGGACTCGTCCTCCAAGATAAGAAGTTGAGTTTATAGAACTAAACAGTTTAATCAGTCTTTTGTCTCATCTTAGTCTCTCGGATGCTCATAACGTAGGAATGTTTTCTAAATGATTCAAGGGATTTTTCAGTTTGCTCAATCTGTCGCCATATTACTCACCATTCTCCGTCCATGTCTGATCAACGTTACAACTGGAATAAATTATGACAATTAAGGTAAACATTACATCCTGGAGAATTGCTAATCGAGTATTTCCAACGCGTATCAACTTAGATAAAAGGGTATTGATTTGAACTCGGTTAGATGTCCCATATGTGATAAGGATCTACAAACACAAGACCGCCTTTTTGTCTATTGCAAACCTTTCCGATAAGGTTTGGAAGGACGTCCTAAAATGGTGGAACATTGATAATGAAATTGTAACATGCATTGATGATGCAATTAACCTTGCGGATAAGGTCAAGATCAAGGCCCCTATTTACAATATCTTTGACGTGGTAGTTCAAACCACCCTTTGGCTTCTCTGCCGATATAGAAATGAATTCACTTTTGCTCTTAAAAGACCAAAGATCGAGCTTCTCTTTAATGATGTGAAGCTTCATTCTTTTAATTGGATCACTAATAGGCACAAAAACTTTCACCTTAATTGGATCACTAATAGGCACAAAAACTTTCACCTTAATTGGATCACTAATAGGCACAAAAACTTTCACCTTAATTGGATTGAGTGGTTCGATAACCTATGTTGCACGGAAACGGCGTCGGGGTGCCGTCTCCCGTACCGGAAACGTTTCAGAAACGGGAAACGGCTAGAAACGCTGAACAGCAGTAAACGTTTCGGAAAAAGGAAACGTTTCATGTTGACTGGAAACGGCGAGGTGTCGAGTAGGAAACATTTGGGAAACGTTTCTGGGCTTTTTATACGCGTTTCTGGGCCACCTTAGTACTTGAAAGATCGGTGCTTCTTGTTGTTTAACTAGCTAAGGTGAGTTAGATTTTGTATGCCGGAAAGTTAAGCAAGCCGGTCGGAAAAGAAAGAAAAAATGAAGAAAAAGAAAGATAAGCAAACATTTTTAACTGTATTCTTTTTGTAAGTTTGACTATTGCGTTGGTTCTCCCTATGCCGACTTTTGATTTCTTTTCTTTTACTTTATTTGTTTTTTTCAAGAAAGAAATTTAAAAATGGATCATTTACATAAACAACAATATAAACCACTTTTGAAATTCTCGACTTCACTCTACCTATTTTAAGTTACTAGTACTGATGTTAAATATTTTATTTCATAACATATTTCTTACTATAGTTATCTATTGTACTTGTCTCATGTAGTATTTGTTTTATGAAGCTCAATCCAAATGGTTTTAACTTTCAAGTTCAAGTTTCTCTACAAAAGACTAAACTTTATATTCTTTTTTTTCTACTATCATTCTATACTTCTGACATGATTTATTTTAAAGTTGTTAATAATAGCAACTTAATTTGACTTGATATGGTATTAATTAGTTTAACCGCAAGTACATCCTCATTTTTCATATAAAATTACAAAAAATAAGGTTTTGCGTTTCTTATATTATTTAACTCCCACCTTGTTTATTATAAAATAAAGTAATGACATTTTGGTTATAACAATTTGATGTTGGATGTTTGATGTTTATTTATTTTATTAATAATTATATATAAAATTATGTAAAATACACAAACGTTTCTGGCCGTACCTGTTTCTTGAATTTTGGGACATTGGCGTTTCTGAGTACCTGTTTCTGTCCTCGTACCCGTTTTCGTATCCGTCCCCGTGCAACATAGTCGATAACCCTTGTAATGCTCTTACAATGTAATTGTTTATTGTTTCCCTAGCTCCTTGCTAGGGTGTTTATATTAAATCCCGTCATTCAAAAAGAAAACATATAAATAGCAAAGAAACATAAATGCCATTTCCTAAAATAATACCCATGTACTAAGTATAGAAAATGGAAATATGCATGTTAAAAGGAACGTGCATGCATGTAACTTCCATAGTAGAAAATCATGCTTATGACTAGCTAAAATCAAGGAAGGTTGATGACTATTTCTTTCACATAACTGCTCGTATCAATACACCCCCCCCTTAAAATCGAGCCTTGTCCTTAAGGCTCGTTTTTTGCATTGGTTCATGCAACTCCTACGGTGGTTCCTCTTCGGATTCAAGAAAAACAAACTTCAGGGGATGGCTTTGGTGACCGTAATGAAATGTTTCCGTGAAGCCAAATATAGCTAACTTGTTGATGAGTGTTACAAGAGTATAAGATCTTATGAAAGCGGTTTGATGGAAAATGGTTATATCATAAAGTTTTGCTGGTTTGTGAGTTTGGTTGGCAAGCAAATCAGACAACAACAGGGAAGGGGGACGTCGAGCTTGTATGGCGACCTCAGCTTCCAACTTGGTGATAGAAGATGCGGAGTCTGTGAGAACCTTATCCATGGTGTTGTTGGGTGTTTTGCTTTTGGTAACGAGAGACGATGTTTCGGTAACAATCTTAGTTGTGGTCTTGGTAATGACGGGTTTGATGGAGTTTTTTCCTGCTTTATGCTTGGTTTTAAAACCTTTCTCAACCTATATGCTTTTTCACATGCATTCTTTCGTATTTACGTTTTTGGATTAAATATATAAAAAATTAAATGACTCTCTCCTCTTTTATTCTTTCATCTATGACATGTACTAAAAAAAAGGAAAACAAATGTAAAAGAGATGAGTAATTTTTGAATAAATATGTTGTTTTAACTTGGTTCTTTTTTCTAAAGAAACAAAATGGGTCCTAGTTAGGGGTGTTCATGGGCGGTTCGTTTCGATTAGCTAGAAATTTAAACTATTCATCGCGGGGCAAGTAATTAATTTTAGTACCCGAAACCAAACCGTACTAAGCGGGTAATTAGATATGTGGTTACTCAAAATTAGTGGTTACCGCGGTTTAGGTCACGGTTAACCATTATAGATGTTTAATCGAGTTTAACCGTATGAACAATAACATAATCTATAACGTAAATTGTCATTTTAGTAGAATTAAATGATATTAAATAGATAAAAGTCAAGTTATTCCGTCACAATATTTGCATTCACGTATTCATACATAACAGATTAACAAAAAATAGTACCCGAGGCCAAACCGTATTAGGTGAAAACCGACCGTGATAAGTGAGGTTTTTCAGTTTCGGTTTTTTTCAATTCGGGATTTTTCGGTTTCTAATTAAATGGTTCGGCTCGATTTGTCTGTTTCTCAGGGGTTTTTTTTAACACCCCTAGTCCTAGCGAGTCAACAAACTCGTTTTACATATTCAATTTACAACAAAAGAAAAATAGTTCATTTACCTCCTTTCAGAAGTAAACAATGTTCGTAATAACAATTTTGATTACAAGTTGTTTATAAAATCAAAAAATAATACAACCATTCTTTGGTTATTCATAACTTTTATTTTATGTAACACGTGCGGTTATTTCCCTTCATAAAAATGGTTTGAAACACTTAACTTACGAGTTTCATGCTTTTCCGTGAAAATAAAAGAAAAAGCTAACGAGTTTATTTTTTGGGTAAAGGGAGTAATCCTGCACCACTGTAAATAAATTAACCAAATAAAAGTTTAAGTACAATGGATATGAGTGAAATCCCATATCTCGTACCTTCGTTACATAGGCATGAGAACTTACATAACAAGATACTTCGCTTTTTCTAACCAAGAAAACAAACCACTACTCAAAGATAACATATGACACAAAGAAATAAAATTACTTCCTAGGACCTTGAAGCGTTGTGCCATACATGGCATTAAAGGCATCCAAATTTCCGGAAGATCACGAACACATTTAGCATAGTCATCGTAATCATAGTCATCATACTCATCTTCAAACTCTTGGCCACCACCAAATATATTAGCGGACTCATCAAATGGGTTAGCAACAACCTCATCTTGAAATCGACACTACAATCTCTCCCACTTTAGAAAAAGGATTACTTCTCTTAGTAGAAGAGGCGGCGGTATACAAGAATCACTAGTTTGAGGAGCCACTACCGACTCCATCTCTTTCAAATCACTCACAAGAGGCTCTTGTGATGCAATACTGTCTTAGTAGACTTATCATCGAACATCCATTGTACAACCGGACTCCACATCCTTGATAGTGTCATTAGAAGGAATACCGCACGCATCCGTATGTTCCATATTAAGAAGCGTCAAACCGGTTAGATGTAGCGATCTTGGTTCCACTTGAACTAGCCACATCGAAGCATTCTTCTTATTGACTACAACTTTCTTAGGTTCGAAGGTTTCTTCTTGGGTTGGTATTGAAATTGTTTACCACAACAGTTTGAAAAACCCTCCTTGACTCGGATTAGAAGACCCACTTGCTTTCCTTCTTCCTATTATTAACCGTCTTGAAACCATCATTTGCACCATCATTTGCACGCTTAGAAGGTGAGTAGGAGGTTCAACAACTATAGGACAATCAATAGGAGTATGACCAAAATCTTACATTTATCACAATGTGGTGGTTTCCACTCATATTCAACCCGTATCTTCTCTATAGTCGACCCCACCCATCAAGTAACGGAATCTCAACAAGAAGGTCATCCCTAAGAAGCTCATCCGACTTCACATCAATCATGCATCTAGCAAAACTACTACGGCCCCACCTAATCCTTGCACATTTGGCTAGTGATGGCATCTAACCGTTTAGGCGTACCAATCAATGTGGCAAGGAGACTAAGGCCATCATCAGAAAACATAGCAAGAGGAACGTCATGGAATTTAACCCACACCGGGATATTGGTCAAATCCTCTTTGAGTAAATTGGTGTTCACTGTCCATGGTTTAAGAATAATAGGTACATTATTAATCAACCAAGGACCGTTTTCAATAACATCATCAACACCTTTTTCGAATTAAACTTAAAAAGAAGAACCCTTTGCATTCATCATTACCTTTTGTATGCCAAACTTAGCCCACACATTATGCATAAAGTAATCAACAACAGGGAAAAGCAAGGCGTTTACCAAGGAAATACCCATACAAAGTATTTTCAAACCTAGTGTTAACCTCTTCAACCACTTTCATCGAACGAAAGATCCACACCATTAGCTTTCTTATTACACTCCAACCGACGAAAGTTAGAAGTGTGTTTCTTTGGGTCATTTGAAGTAACACCGAGATACGATGGAGAAGGTTTTGCAAACAGAATCACCAACCTTCTCAATACCAATGACCCATTGGCATTAGATTCAACACTATCATTACTAGCATTAACATTAGAAGCCATAGGACAAGTTGTATCTTGAGGAGGTTTAGAATAATAACCAATAGCATTAAGCATCTCATCAAGCTCCTTCATGATCGTGGCACCTTAAGATGCTCAAAGGACTAGTCCCATGCAGTATTAGCATCCTCAATCACACCTGGTTTTAATGGTTGCCCATCATCACCCATCAGAACAAGTTTTCCCTCAAAAATTTGTTTTTCAATAGCACGAATTTTCATTAAAGTATCATGACCCTCAGGCGTGTCATGGCTAGGAGCAACATGACTAGGGGTCGAACCAAGTGAAACCGGCTCCACTTGTCCATTAGTACCACCAAGAGTAGACGAATTAATGATCTCCTCTCCCATACAATCCAGCATAAACAAACGTAAATCAATTTAGAACAACGAACAAAATGGTCTAATGTTCGAAACAATACCCAGTAAAACCCTAGTCGATAAACTAGGGTTTATAGTAGAGAATAAATTATCAGTTTAGTTATACAAATTGGCCGTCATTTAATTAATTTATAACCCTTATATAAGAGAAAAGTAAAACCATGCATCCTAATTTGTTTTAGTTAACTTACCATCCGCTCATATCTTTGCTATTATAAGAAAGTTAATAAAACATATTGTAATTTAAAAATGAGGAGTAGATAAACAATAAAGGGGAGTAAATGAATTATTGTATGTAATAAAAAAAATTGGAGAATTTTATATATTACCCTATTTTCATCATTAATTTCATATATACTTATAATACAAACATTGAATGTATTATAAACAATGCTTTTAAAGCATGATTTGGGCATATATGAAATTGCCTCTAAAAAATCAACGGAACCAATTGGTCTTTTGTTCCATTTCAATTAAAAAAGTATAGGATGGGAAGACTATTTATAAAACAGCATAGGTTTGAAAATGTTTTCGAAACCAATCATAAAGTGGGAAAAAACTCGGTTTTGATGTTAAAGGTGTGATCTTTGGACTCATTTCTAGTGATGGTGGAAATGAGTGCGGTGGTCTTGTTAGCTCGGTAAGTAGGCAGTTGTGTGACACTTTCGTTACAAGTCTGTGACTCGTGTTGGCAGTGGAGGTGGTAACTGGGAAGAGGTAACTTGCGTGGTGACATTGGTGTCAATTTCAATGATGGTTACAACAAGGTCGATGGTGGTGTTGATATTCGGTGTGTTAGGATCTCCTTGGTCAAGGTGAACGATGGGTGAGATGAGTGTCTAGGTGAGAAACTTAGCCATGGTGATTTCGGGTTTAGTGGTGTTAGTAATGCTAGTGGCTGAGACAAGATTGGCGGTTGAAGCAGATAGACGTTTGGAACCGATGTCAAGCTTAGCCATGGTATCGGCCAAATTGACCATGGCGGCTTCGAGTTGCGGGCTTATGGGGCGAGAACGTATGGCCTCATAGTATGGAGGCAAGAGTAAGATAAATAAAAGTACTAATAAATGATAGAGACCATTTAAAGATTTGTCAATTTCTCAAGAAATAGATAAAAAGAAAATTCGAAATGATAAAGCCTTTTTGCGAGCAAAAGTAAAACTAGAGGAGAGTCAAAGACAAAGTCCAAAATACATCCATGTGGTTTGCCTTTTGTCTCGCTTTACATCCCTAAACTTTTTTTTGGCACAAAACCATCCCTCCGTTAGTAAAGTTGGCACAAATACATCCATCTGTTAGCAAATTCAGTTAATAAGGACTAACGGTGCAAATTTTCTCCGTTATCTCTAACGGAAGAGAAATATTTGCATCGTTAGTCCTGCACTAACGATGCAATAAAATAAATTGCATCGTTAGTCCTAGGACTAACGTTGCACTCCATCACCACCACCACCCACGCCACCACCACCGCCACCACCCACCCACCACCCACGCCACCCCCACTCCACCGCCACCACGCCACACCACACCATCCTTCCACCGCCCACCACCACCAACGCCACCACCCCACCTCCACCCGCCACCACTGCCACCACCACATCACCTCACCCACCACATCGCCACCATCGCCACCACCACCACCAACCACCACCTATTTATGTTGGCGGTAGATGGCGATGGTGGTGGCAGTGGTGGAGGTAGATGGCGATGGTGGAGGTGGTGGTGGCAGTGGTGGCGGTAGATGGCGATGGTGGAGGTGGTGGTGGGTGGAAGTGGCGTTGGGTGGTAGTGGGTGGCGGCGGTGGAGGTGGGGGGGGGGGTGGTGGCGTTGGGTGGTGTTGGGTGGAGGTGGCGTTGGGTGGTGGTCGGGGAAGGTGGCATTGGGTGGTGGTAGGTGGATGTGTTGGTGTAGTGGTGGGTGGCGGCCATGAGGTGGGGGGTGGTAGCGTTGGGTGGTGGTGGGTGGAGGTGGCGTTGGGTGGTGGTAGGTGGAGGTGGTGGTGTAGTGGTGGCAGTGGTGGCGGTGGGTGGCGGCGGTGGAGGTGGGGGGTGGTGGCGTTGGGGGGTGGTGGTGGTGGGTGGAGGTGGTAGGTGGCGGTGGGTGGTGGCGTTGGGTGGTAGGTGGCGGTGGAGTGCACCGTTAGTCTTTAGGACTAACGATGCAATTTATTTTATTGCATCGTTAATCCTAAGGACTAACGGTGCAAATATTTTCTCTTCTGTTAGGAGATAACGGAGAAAATTTTGCACCGTTAGTCCTTATTAACTGAATTTGCTAACAGATGGATGTATTTGTGCCAACTTTACTAACGGAGGGATGGTTTTGTGCCAAAAAATAACTTAGGGATGTAAAGCGAGACAAAGGGTAAATCACAGGGATGTATTTTGGATTTTACTCTTTCTTTTTTTTTCTTTTTTTTTTTTTTCCTTTAAGAAAGGATATTACGATACTTATAAGGGAAAAAATAACTAACCACTTAAGTTGGTGGCTGCATGATTCCCACTATTTGTTGCTTCATGTACACGTACATCATCCATTTCAAAAAAATGAACCTAAAATTAAATAACTAAAACACAGACGTGGGCTATAGACTTGGTCTTCATGTGTACATGGAAGTTGAACGTATCAATGCATCGCGCCTGAAAACAAGACTTATCCTCAAGGCTAATGATTTGTACCCGGGTCACGTAGGTCCCAAGGTGGTTCATGTTTGGGTCGAAGAAACACAAACTTAGGTGGTTTGAATGGGGAAAGGCGGTTTGTATACGAGAACCCCACTTCTGTGGTTACTAATTTTTCTTTGATGAACCCGGCAATATCACAACTTTTATGAAGTGTGGGTGGATAGAACATTGATATTTGATGTTGAAGTTTTGGTGATTTGTAAGCCAAGTTGGTAGGCATAGAACGGAATGGGGAAATGGGAGAGATGACCTTTGTGTCAGTCTTAGAGATAGTTGTATCACGATCGGTGGTGGTGGGCTGGTGCGTGTTATTAGTGGTATTTGGTGCGGGTTTTGGCATGCAAGTAACGAGGGATGATAGTTGCTCGTTTTGGCTGGGAAGTTGTGTCGAGGTACTGGTGTCGATGTTAGTGAAGTTTGTGACATGATAGGCTGTAGTGGCGGTTTGGAAAGTGAGGTTTTGTGAGATGGTTTCGAGTCGGGCAGTGGACAAGCAAAATGCGTCAACAAACGTAGCTAGTTGATCGGCTACTGCTGCCCTTTTTTCTAAGACATCTCGTGAGTAACGGTTTGGAAGCACTTGAGTAAGTCAATGAAAGCATCAAATGATAGAGACCAATTAAAGGAGGTCAATTAATCTTCCAAGAACAAGATAGAGAAACGAGAGGATAAGGCCCACTTCAAGCAATAAAGAGAGAAAAGACTTGAAACTAAGTTTTATTTTCATTCATTTCATATCTTAACTCACTTCACAGATTGCATATAAATAGCAAAGAAACATATACTGCCATATCCTAAATAATACCCACGTACTAACTATAAAAAAGGGAAATATGCATGTTAAAAGGAATGCTTATGACTAGCTAAAATCAAGGAAGGTTGACCAGTCTTTCTTTCACATAACTGCTCGTATCATAGTAATAGTGTCAAGGAATATCTTGGAGTTATCTAAAGGTAGTTTTTGTCTTTTAAAATTGTTATATTAAATTGTAACTTTTTCTTGCTTTAATTAAATTGTTGTATTTTCACAGTGATTATTGTTTCTGCACAATATAGTTTCAATCGGAAGAGGAAAGACAAATAAGTCATCACAAAACAGTTTGCAACCAAATTTGCAAGAAATATAAAATAAACTGAAAATAAGCAAACATTTGCTGTCAAGATACCAAATCAATCACTCAATACATTATTTATAGCACAAAGAACTACGAAATCAAATTCAGACTACTTTAATGGTTTCTTTATGGTTTTTGCAGGAAACTAAAGAGAAATTTTGAAAGACTAAATTAAGTCACAATACCAAACAAAAGAAATAATCAGTGAGCTGGTTATATCATATAGTTATTACTACCTTAAGGAAACTGAGAAGAAAACACCATCTCCACAAGATCCATCTCTTTCTTTCCATTTGATGCAGGGCCAGAACCCGAACCTGGACTGACACTTTGTTCACCATCAAACATCATGTCCCTTTTCGTGTCTTCATAGTAGCCGTAGTCACAAGAATTAGACAATGTAGTGGCTCCTTCCAAGAGATAAGACATATAAACATCAGGACCGAGTTGGGGTTTCCATAAGTTTTCTTGTTTTAAATATGATTGTGAGTCTTCATCATCATGAGGTATTGATGCAATACCATATTGTGAATTTCCACTAAACCCTAAGGGATGCATGTCTGGAGAGAATTTCGGATCTTTGATACGGAATAAGGACTCATTGGAGATTGGTGATGATGATGCACAACCATACTGCCAATTACCGCTAAACATTAGAGGGTTCATGCCGAAAGAGGATTTCGAATCTTTGATGTGGACAGACTCATTGGAGATTGACGAAGATGATGCAAACAGATATTGTAAGTTGCCACTAAACCCTAAAAGATTATTGTCTAAGGGGCATTTTGGATCATTGACATGGATTGAGGACTCATCGGAGCTGTTGTTTGAATCTTGTCTAACTGGGTAATTGCCATCTACAAAAAAAGCTTGCATGAAAGTTAACTCATCATCATACGATTGAGTGATGTCTAGAGATGGGGAGTGATCAGAATTTGAATTAGGTAGCTCAGGAAAGACAATGCTAAAATTCATTGAAGTGTTTTCCGAGGATCTAGTGGGGGAATTACCCGGAGTTGCATTTACGGCGGGGATGGTGCTAGTTGTGGTGGAGGTTTTGGAAGCAATGTTATAATCATCTCTAGCATTACTAGTAGCCGTGCTTATAATGTACTCTTGTAAAACAGAAGATCGCAGCTTTCTATTTTTTCCTTCGTTTTGCTTGCTCTTACGACGAGAATTTTGCCTCCGTTTTGTTGCATTCCAATGGTTCTTAATCGAGTTCTCCGTCCTCCCAGGAATTAACTTCGCAATTTCAGCCCATTTGTTGCCTACTTTACGATGAACCTCAACTAATATTCTCTCTTCATCTTCACTCCAAGTATCTTTCTGAAAGCAAGTGAATAAATACAATTCAAACTAGTAAATAACAGCACCCAAATCAAACTATATACGCAAACAATAGATAGCGTGTTTCTTAATTGAAAGAAAAAGCTTAAAAACACAATGAGACCACTTAAGATACAGATTCATAATCATACAAAGAATTCAAATTGTTCTTAATTAAATTATACAATATGAACACCATTACTTGTGAAAGATGAAGAAAGTCGATTTGATGATACAAAATTATATATATGCAATACTGAAATCATTCTTGACATCATTGGCACACTTGTTATAAAAATAAAACCCTAGAAGAATTTTAGGATAATTTAGATAACGAATATCTACCTTTAAATCTATAAGGCGACATAGAGTTTTACTATTGTGTTTGTGAAAAGAGACACGTGGCCTTCCTAATAATGACATGTGTATGTAATAGAGTGCCTCAATCAAGAGTGTGAGTGTACAAATCAATTCCCTTCTAAATTAGAATGATCACACAAGTTTTGCTGCAAAATTCACTTATCGCACTTAAAAATAGTGACCCGGTTAGTTAGATTAGTCTCAAGTACTCATTACCTTCCTTAAAAGTTGCCACATTTTATGTTTAAATCTTGAACACATCTAAATAAGCTACACGTGTCTTCTTAATTAGATGACACACGATTAATGACGCAAAACAATGTTCAATGTTTTATCACATTCTTCACGTGTATGTGGGGATGTATGTAATTCCCCCATAATTTTATTGTTTTTCTTTTTTGTTATAAGATTATTTTTTTTGAGCTTGTGTGCTTTGCAGTTTAAATTTGATTCAAATATTGGGTTTCATGCTATTTTATTGGATTTGAGTAGTGGCATAGATACTTGAAGAGAAATTAAACGAGCTAGAAGAGAAGAGTTTCAAATATACAAAATTCCATGTGAGAAAATATTGTGTTCTTCATATGTTGATTTAAAACATAAGATTTTGCTATATAAATTTGTAAATCATTAGATCACTAGCTTCATTTGTTTTATAAAATCATTTGACATTATACGAAACAAGATATGGTGAACGAAAACCAGTTGGGGTAGTTGGTTGGAAAATTTCGAAAGTATTTACGTTCGGTTGTCTGTATATTTAAATAGTTGTTGTAACTTCATAATATAGATTATAGTTACTTTGTTAATCAATTGTAGTCACTGGATATCAGTTACATTTTTTATATTTGAGCAAAAACATGATTGTTTCAACCCTCTGAATTATTTAGTTCTTGTATATGTGTGATCGAGTTAATGGTTAGACTGATTTTATGGTTTATAACTACTACTAACGAATCAAGAAACTACTATACAACCATCTTTAGATCAATATATTATGCACAGCTTTAGACCCTCCTAGTAACCAATATAAGAATTCTCCTTCACGATTCACGAGGCTTACTAATTAAGCAAAAAGGAAATTAGGTTTATACAATAAGAAACAAATTGAACTGGATAATTTAAGCGTTTGAAATGAAAAAAACATATTTTTATGAAGAAAAAAAAAGGATTGAATATAACAAATTTAGGGTTTGACAAGAAGAAACAAATTGAATGGAGTAAAATTAGGGCCTTTTAGATCAAGTAATGAATTATTATCTGGTAGAATCTACACAAAATCCACAGTTCATAGATCATATAATATTTGTGTCATCTATCACAAAGTTAGGTTAGTTTAACGTTATTTTAAGAAACTTGTTTAGTTGAATTCCAACAGATCATAAAGCAATTAGACAAAATGAAACACCTTAATATCAGGACGCAAATGATTATGCCATCGCTCTCGACATTGTTTCCCGGCTCTACCAATCATCTGCTCCGCAATATGAGCCCATTTTCGCTCTCCATGTTGTTTCACCAATCTAAGTAGCTTCCTACATAACATAAATTGGTTAATATTGTTCAATGTTCATGCATGGAATCAAACTTGAGATTCATAAGGCTAAACAATTAACAGAAACCAAAAAAAGTGTGATTTATTTACTTGTCTTCTTCATCTGTCCATTGCCCCTTGATCAAATTCTTTCGACTTCCACCTTTTAATTTCATCTTCGTACTCGATTTGGCTACTTCATTGTTAACATGCATGTTTCGATAACTTCTCGAATAAACACCATGATCAGCAGCAAACATTTTGTCCATAGGTAAACATGGTACCGATGAAACTTCATATTGATTGTACATGCCACCGATCCCTTCGTTAGAAGATGATGGAAAGCCATAAACCCCATTAGGGATTAATTGTTCTTTGTTTTTCTCAAAGTTATGATGAGATGAATGGCTTTGACTACTTTGACTTTGTAAGAACCTACCAATGGCAGTCATTGGAGGAGGAACAACAAGGGGATGTTTTCGTGAATTCCCATAATTAGGATAACCACCACCATGATTACCACCTTCCATAGGTTTTGAAGCAAGATTTCTTTATGCAAAGAGAATAGGTTACGTTAGATGAAGAGTTTTTGGTTTCAGTATAAGAAAACTCAATAAATGTGGTAGACATATATAGTATAAGTGTTCTTCATTGTAATGAGAGCCGTAGGATATAATCCATCTAACGATTGAGAATGGTTTGTAAGCATAACTCCTAAGCTTCCTTTCTTAGACAAATGCATAAGTGTCTCTAATTAATCATTTTTATTTTTCATTTATGATAGGTAATTAATAGGAAGGAGGGTATTGAGGAGAGCATTAAGCCTTGATTCAATTTCTTAGTATTTCTTTTTTACTTATTTAGTTACTAAATTCACTTATCTCTGTATATTATTTACGGCAGTTTTGTTAACATTTGAAGCTTAAAGATTATGTAGCATAGATATGATCATCAACTATAAAAGAGATAATGAGATGCTTATTGAACTATTTACACAGAATGTTCTGTACATTATGGTGTATAATATTGGTATAGAACAAAATGGAAAGTTTAACTGACGTTAACTTTTAATTTAGTAGCTTGTCCAACGTGGCTTTAAAAGCATGATTTCAAACATGGCATATTGTTTTAAGTATTTGTAAAGTACTCATTTTGTTAAACTAGTCGGATACCCGCGTACAGCGACGGCGAAAAGTATAGTTATATGTGTTAGTTGTATGTGTTTGTTTGTGTTACCCGTAGCTTTCCCGTGACATCATTATTTCCGTATATAGAAATACCCTCGCAATATCTTACCCGTCAAACACTCCCCCCAAAAGTATATGATTTTGACGAATTAAGATTGTATTGATTGGAATAAAGGTTAAAGTTGTAAAAATTTGAATTAAAATAAAATAAACCCCACTAAAAATATAAAAACTAAAAACTCATAAAAATATATCAAAATGGATGTTGAATTAAAGGGCACAAAATTTTTAAAAATATGGTAAAATTAGATTATAAAAAAAATAAATAGATAAAAAGATATTTCAATTTGAAAATAAAAATGATTTTTTAGTTGAATGTCACTTTATAATTTGAGCTTCTTATCTTAATTTTTAGTGGTTAGGAGTTAGGCTTGGAGTTTGTTAAGAAGTGACACATGTCATTTAATGATTGGAGCTCCTTATTTTAATTTTTTGATAAGAGTTAGGCTGGGAATTAACTTTGGGTTATAGATGCATTATAATATAGTATAGATTTATTTCGAAAAAACACAATGGTAAACCAAAAAAGCTCCGTTTATATGTGTGAGCTCCTGATTTCACTTTAATCATTTCATTTCTACATTTGCAAGTTATTACCATAGCAAGAATTGACTTTGACCTTTGACTCATGCTCTTGGGTTATTTGGTACCAAGATTTTTATTTTTATTATTTTTTTATATAACAACAAATTTTACGACCTACATCACCTATTTCTAACGAGAATTGAACCCACAACCTCTAGATTGATTAGTCACTCACATACCGGTGAACCAAGAAGCCTTTGGTGGTACCAAGATAATCAATCATAACTACCGAGTAACATTCTTAACCCACAAGAAATTTGTAGTCTTTTAACACTTGTAAGGCATGAGAAACTTAGGCGACACAGGGTTTTGTGTATATTATTACTAGTTATAATACTCGCGCGCGTTGGTTTTATATATTATTTTTTAAGAATCGATTATTAATTTATTTTTTTACATTAGACATAAATATTTTAAAAATCATTCTCGCTTTTTACTAAGTTTTTTTCTTTATAATTTGACACTTAAACTTTTATGTTTATTTTTTTCTTAACTATATATAAGAACGTTTTTTTTAACTATTGTTAAATCCGGAATATTTGAGTTTTTTTAGTAAATATTTTAAAATAAAAATAAGACTAAAATACACCGTTGGTCCCTAAACTTGTATCGGAGGATCTCGATGGGACGAACCTCGCCCTTTTCATCGCCACGGGTCCAAACAGTAGCCATTAAATGCCGATTCGTCCCTTGACCAATCTGCCGTTGTCAACGTTATATTCTTGAGGCAAACCGTCTTTAATCAGAAGCGGACTAAATAAAACCGTTGTAGAGTGTATGCACCGGTATATGTGTGTAAAAGGTTTGGTCTACATTTATCACCCATCCCTAAACTATCCTTCAAAACCCGTCTTCTTCAAAACGATGATTGTTTCAAGATGGTGCGTTCTTTGGTGTGGTAAGCAAGCTATTATTCGCACTTCGGACCTCTCGCCAACCAGGCGTCGATTCTTTGCTTGTCTGTTCAAGTAAGTGCGTCTTAATATTTCTTGTGTAAGTTTCTAACAATGGTGGTTGTTTAATGATTTCTCATAATCATCAATATCAATAGGGTTTTCTTGTCGGTGGATAAGATGGTATGATCCCGAAATCATGCTCGTTCAAGAATGATCATACCAGACTTTTGAGGGAGAAATGAGCTTGAGGCAAGATTAGTAGTCGCTTTCGAGGTGATGTGTGGAAGTGGAAGATTTACCTGGTGCTAAGTTGGATGTTGTTCTTCATTGTTTATGCATTGGGATAACTTTTTAACCTTTTATGTAATGAGGCTAGTTGGTTAATGTTATGTATCTTGATTTGTAGTAACCTTGTTATGAAATATTCCGTTTTGTTTGTTTCTGATTTTGTATGCCTTATGGGTATGCAGATGCTTAGCAATTTGTTTAGGGTTGACTTTTAAATGTCAACATTCTTATGATGTTCTATTTTAGCTTTGGTTACTTTTGACGCAAACTATTCACACATCAAGCTTAGTCAATCTCAAAAAATACACAATAATGACATGGTTCCATAGTTAATGCAAATGGATATAATTCCAGCTGCATAAAATTGCATACTTTTCAAAGCATGAGAGCTACGATTACACGGATATGTTTTAGATTACATAACTTGTCCATACAAAATAAACTAGTAAACTAGATGAAACATTGTCTAGATAATTAGCATATGATTTGACCTATGGTGAGGCCATCATTCTTTCAAAGGACACCGCTTCTAGTCATTCTTCGTAGCGGTGGGTTGAAGCGTAAACCGCTTGAACATCACTTGATCGAATCAAAATCGATGGGATTGTGACAAGGATGCATCATGTATGATGGGATCTTGATTCTTGGCTCTTGATTTGTAGATTGAACACCACTTCCTTGAACTGCACTAACTTGGCTTTCTACAACAACACCTGTACCTTCAGCTTCTTTATCTGCTGCTACCTTTTTACCTTTAGGATGTCTTTTTTTCCTGCAGCTTTAGTAGGCACCTTTTTGACATTTACCTTATTGGCAGTTCCACTATGTTGAGCTCCACCATACCCTAGGCATGTTACCCGGTTGTGTCCAGCAATGCCACAAATACTACACCGACACTCTTCCAAGCCCTTGATGACTTACCATCCTTCACAATCTCTTGATTCGGGGAGCTATCCTAACTCTTTTCTACCTCTTGCGGCAAAGCGGGTTTGTTTCGGTTTCGTGGAACAATTGTTGTTGGCATAGTTGATTTTTCCCAATGTTCATTTGCTAGTTATAGGTTTGGACATGGTGTTTGTAGGTAGCCTCCCAAGTGAGAAGATAGTAACAAGGATGAGCCCATGTTTCTGACTCCGACTTGTTGGCCATTTAAAGCCATATTCCAATTGGTAGCAACATCATGTTTACATGGTAAACATGTTATCTCCCACCTACGCAAGTACAAGTCTTGTGTACAACATTAACTACACATTGGTCACCCCATGGTCCACTAACTCGAAACTTAGATCCCCATTCCATAACACATTATACTTAATGACCTCTTTCTTAATAGCGTCTAGCATGTGTTGTGCAGTTGGTGTTAGTGGCCCATCACTCTTCTCAATCACCATAAGAACATGCATTATCCTCTTCAAACAATATTCCCGATGTATTCTAAGGTCAGTAATAATAGGTTTGCTTAACCCTCTTTAATTTTCTCATGAAACACTTGACACATGTTATTAAATAACACATCGAAGTAGCTCTCCTAAAGATTAAAAGTAATAAACATGTATTAATTACAACTGCTTTATCTGCATTTATGAATACAAAGTAAGTGAAACGATAGATGACTTACATGAAAATGTGACCTTGACCAATGAATCGGTGGTATCTTACTTAACCAATCATGGGTGGTTGATTAAGTTTCTTGAAATCGACCATAACTTTGAAACTGTACAACATTGAGGTCATTGCACATTTCCATAGATGGTCTTTATAGGCCCTACCTTTCCATTGCAATTTCATTTTGTCATGTATGCTTTTAATACGAATCTGTTATGCCCTTTCAAAACTTCTCTCTGACTCTACTTATATCCCGCACAAAATCAAATATCTTTCTTGTCTGTTTCAAAAGAGTGACACTTAAATTCATGAGCAGTAAAGAGTACCTTATCCATGTCGATAATAAAAGTGATGCTTGAAATTGGCCCAAGTGCTAAATCATCGGATAAACAATGAAGAAACCAAGTCCATGATCCTATGTTATCCGAATCAACAAAAGCATAAGCGAAAGGGTATATACCATTGTTGCTATCAATTCCCACAACCGCATAAGTTGACCATTGAAAGGACCACGAATTGAAAAGCAGCCATTGAACAACGATCTCCCACAATCTTTAAATCCTTGCTTCAAGTGCACCTAAACAAACATACATCTCTTGAATTATCGGTTGGTAGAGACTCATCCGGAGGTCGTTCCACATTCATCTCCACCGTCATTAGGGTTTGTCTTACGCAACTCTTGAACATAATCTCTCAACATGGTAAATTGTAGCTTGATTGACCCCGATGGTCATTATTGCTAGGTATTTGGCCCTTAAAACCTTCTCGCAGGACACTTGAAGGTCGTATTGGTTGGTAAGTTGATTATGCACCGACCGACAGAAGCTCGGATTTGTTTCAACTTGTCTTGTAATTTTCTTTGAGATATAGCGAAGGTCAAAAGCTCGACTTCCTTGATTGCAAACAAGTGTGTTGCTCATTATATGTTCGACCGACCGGATCGTGTCTCACCATTCCTGCCGACAAACAATAGCCATGGGCGAGTATTTGTGAAGGGTCCTTTTGGCGTAAAGCAATGCTCTTATACCCTTCCGCTTAATGGACTTCTAGATGGGCCAATATCCATCCAGGACCTTCATTTGGGCTGGCTCGAACACAACCCTACACGACCCTTATTCTTGTTTTGTCATTCTTCAAAAAACAACTCCTCCTAGTTTCTATTGAATGCTCTCTTACTAGGTTTTTACTTCCCTGCGATACCAAACTCCGACCAAGATAGAAAAAGTGGTATAGGCGCCATTAGCAAAGTGTGCGTGTTGAAACTAACATGGTCACCGCAAAATACTTCATCAACCATCACGGTAAATCATTTACCAACCGCATCATCACTTATATTACATGTTGTTCCTTCTTCACCTAAATCATTACTCGACCTACTTGTAGCATACCAAGTCGTGCATCATTCTCTTGACAAGTGTTATCTTGATTTGGTTCAACCGCATTGCCAAATTCACTAGTGTCACTCGCTTGTAACAGACTAAGATCAACAACAAGATCCTCTTCCATGTTATCCCGAGTCGGTTGAAACAGAGTTACATCCATATCGAGCTCCTCAAACTGTTATTCACATCAACCAAAGGTCCGCATGGTTTGTGTAATTGCTTCTCCGTGTCAATTGAAGCAGTTAACCTCAAACTTTTCGGGCTCCTCAAAGGTGTTATTGACATCAACTAGTGATGTTCCACCGTTGTCAAAGTCCTTCCCCGAATCACTCTAAGCAGTTAACCTCAACATTATCGGGCTCCTTTACATCATTGTCCTCATCAATAACTACTAAAGCACGCTCACTGCTTTCAACAGTTGGCTAGCAAAAGAGCGATCTAAGGTCGAAAAGAGTGGCTCAATGTTTGGCAAATTGCTAGCTTCACCAATATCATTGGCGTCCACGAGCAATTGTGTAAGTTGGATAAACGGATCTAGGAAGGTTCATTATCTATATCATCTAACACCAACCGTCTACAACATGATTGAATAGCCACGGTAGCAACTTTTCTCCTATCTTCATCCATCTCCCAAAACACGCCTTAATTGATTGTGGGGACATTTCGAAAAATTCTAATCTAGTCTTCCCTATTTCAACATACACGTCTATCACCTTATGTCAGTATGACAACATCTTTCAACAAGTCTAGATTAGCGTGTTCACGCAAAGAAAACAAACCGTCGTCTAATGTACAACCTGTGCTTAAGAAAGTATAAATAATTGGTTTGTCCGGAATCATAACCGATTTGGGTCATGAGAGCATCCATTTCATCAACAGATACCTCTTTTATTTCCACAAGATCAACAAGGCATTTCTTGCCTCCTTGATATATCCTACCGAAAGTATTTGAATGTACCTTCATAATGGAACATCATGCTAAACGATCCAGTTTACCCGTATATAAAAATTATACAAAACATTGTTAAGCTAAATTTACCTAAAGGGAATAACTTAATCGGTCGTACTAACATATGATTGTAATAGGCTCTAACCAAAAAGATTTACAATATCTCCGATTGCGACTCTTTCCTCCGCTTCGGGATCATCATATAAAGGATATTCCTTACTCGCCACAAAGTAAATAAAAGGTGGTTGTTTGTTATTTTCTTACTAAGATTACTTGATTTGATGATTGATACGCTTACAGCTAGCGTTCGGGGTCAAAGGAACTTCCTTTTCGTCGAGCAAGTTTTTCAACACCTAGCGATGAACCTAATCGTTTTAGTGTAGTATTAGGGTAAGCCACGGAATTGATATCGTTCTCTGGGAATAGGAATGCTAGTGAGAAGTTACTACGCTAAGGTTGGGGTTGAGGAAGATTATTTTTATCTTTTATGTTTTTAAAAAGGAAAAGTACGAATCTCGGGTTTGGATTTGGGGATTGGTATTTCTACCGATTACTCTACTATTATCTAATTATCTAAACTAAGGTGGTGGTAGTCTATGTCTAATTATTTTGTGCTCGTATGATAGTTTAAAGATGTGTTTACTTAGGTTTTACTACTCCTTAATTATCTCCTATTGGTGGTTGAATTGTCACGTCCTTATTCCTAATTGCGTTGTGTGTCTAAAGTTGTAGGGTATGCGTTTCTCCCTAACTCTTTGAAGTTACCAAAGGGTCTCGTCTACAAAACCCACTAGGGATGATAAACTCTAACTCTAAGGCCTCTTTGGATAGTTTAGCTTACAACAACTCAAAGTGCTATAACCTAAGGTTCACAAAGATTAATCAAGCATTAATTACACAACGAATGACCTATCGCATTACTAGATCATTAATCAACTAAGATAAGAAACAACCAATCAATATTCAATAATTAAGTTTCATATTCCTAAGCAAACACACAAGTAAATTAGCGGACATGGAGAACATGCAAGCATACACACAAATAATTGAAGACATAATTAATGAAGTAAACAACTTATCTTGGTGTAAGATAGGGTTTAGAACCCTAAAATACGACCTTGGTTCGGTTTAGGTTTTACTCCAAAAGTTTACCCAAAAACTACTCTAAAACTGAAAAATTCGGATTCTATATATAAGATTACATGTGCGACGGCGTCACCTTATGATTTGTGACGCCGTCGTGTCGCCGTCATTAGGGTTTCATCTTGGCCAAGTTAATCTTGCAACGGCGTCACCTTATGCTTGTGACGCCGTCCTCTTTAGCTTCGATGCCGTCTGGATTGAATCTAGGCCGTCCGAGTTGCGACGACCTACTCTTTTAAAGCCCGACGCCGTCCTTCAAAACTAGCAATTTCTCTTACGAGCGTCACAAATTCCTCCGACGGCGTCAGATTAAGCGATGACGCCGTCCCTTGTAATTTAGCAACTTGAGTGTCTCGATTCTTGACTTTGGCCATTTTCTTCATATATCCGCGCCTTTTCGTCCAAATAAGTGCCATTACTGAGTTTGCCTTCAAGAGACCTAAAAAGTGAAAAGGAACGATATTAAGCAATAACGGATACAAAGTGATCAAATAAGGGCTTAAACGACCCTCAAAAGGTACATTTTAAAACCTTATCAAATATCCCTACACTTGGTATTTGCTTGTCCTCAAGCAAATGTGCTTTAGCCAATTAATTTATAAGTTAGGGGTCATGAAGCATTGGTTTAAAACAGTCCACAACACATATAAGCCCATAAAAGTCATAACAAGCACGGAAATTACATACTAGCACCTCACATGGGGTGTTTGGATACTCACATCTCTCGGTGTATATGAAATATAACAAATTGGAAATGGAAGATAAAGACTCATTAACCGGTCCTAGTACATAGATTACCATAGGCTTGAGAATAGATCAAACCTCCATCGCTTTGGCGTAAGCACCTAGGAAAGACTATCAAAGAGGTCTTTAAAGGGTTGTAACGTTAGGCTTACGGTAGGGAAACAAAGGGTTTGGTGGGATAGGCTATTTAGTGGTGGCAAGTCAAAAATCTCAATGTTACATGCATACGAAGAATGGCGTTGCTAAGCCAAGACTCGACACTTTAAACTCTAGATAACTAAAATAAACAAACATAAATTTAAAGATAGATGTAGGATGGTAGCCGTATGTGTTTTTTTTTTTTTTTTTTTTTTTTTTACACTTTTACTCTACCATCCTCTACGATAACATCAAAATAATAGGGATTTATAGCACGTCCCTACACTTGAGTTTTTATTCCTCTAACACTAATATGACCCAAAGTGAAAAGATCAAAACACTTGGAGTACGTTATTACGCAAATAAGGGAATTGGCGTTCCCTTTTAGTCATTTAAAACTTTAACTTTTCCCATGAGTCCCAATCGTCCCAAAACTGTGTACAAAGGATATGACTCAACTTAGCAACTCATGCAAGCAACTAGATAATTGAACTAAGGGTTTTGGGTGATAACAATAATGCACTAAAAGTGAGTGCATACAAGGTAGGCTAAGGCGATTTGGGTGTACATTTGGGGGTGGGGTGTAAACAATGCTCTTCATTGATATTCCGGAAAAACCGAAACATCACGAGAACTGCGAAAAGGATAGGCTCTGAGGGTTTAACTAGGGGTATCGTGTACTAAAGATGAGTACAACGCAAGGGTGTGGGGGAATTACTCAACCGATGTGGAAGGAGTAATTATATTACGGTTATCAAACAAGGGTTATCCTAATGCCTCTTATCATTTAGTTATTCCTAACTACACAAGTGCAGTCTTACTAGCGATCTCGGGATGCATCACAAAACAAGTTCTAGAATCTAATATACTATCGGTTCACACTCTAAGCATTAAAGATGAATGCTTTAATTCCTACTAATCTAAGGGCGATCCTCACATTTTGGTGGAATTTAAGTGGTAAAGGGTTTTGTGCTAGTCATATAACTTCCTATCCGTGAGACGCTTTTGTTAAGACTAATGGCCCACTCCTATATATTATGAAAAATTTTAAATTTGGTGCCAAAATTACCCTAACCGACATTTTCTCATGGTTTATTACGCAAATGCAATTGGACAAAGCAAATAATCAAGGATAAGCATAGTTTCAAAGTTCCTGTTTTATTTTCCCTCCCTACACTTAAACTGAACATTGTCCCCAATGTTCCCCAAAAGTATCAAAGTTATGATAAAAGAAGGTAATCAAAAACGAAAGAAACTAATACTCCCCTGATTAGCTCGGTAGGATCCGTGTGTGAAGTAGTGGTTAAATCCTTTCCAAGAAGAATGTATGCGTGAAAAGCTCCTTCCAACTTTATGTATCTTCTTCTTGATAAACAAAACCTGCACACTTGAAAAAAACAAACGAAACCTTCGCGTAAAATCGGCGGTAATAATATATATAAGACTCTCTCGAACTAGGATATAATGCTTGTGGAATGGATGTTTACGAATTTCTAAGAAAATTAAGACACGGAAAATTCCAAAATTTTAATTAGCTCGAAAACGAGAAAAAGTAATATGATGTTTTACTCATTCCCGACGCGTTAGGTTGCAATCTGACGCCGTCGGTTATCTGACAAAAACTAGTCTGCGATTTTACGGAAAAATTCGGAAAATTTACATCTTTAGAATCTGGAAAAATTTCGCAAAACATCCATTATGACTCGATACAAGCATTTGACTCGAACAAACATGCAAATATATCTTTTAATTAATTGTTATTCTCATGTTCACGTTTCTTATGAAAACGTGTGTAATCCTCCCTACACTTATCCTTTATGTAAAATACCTTTATATGCAATTAAGGCGAGGTTAAAAACAAAATAAAGCATTTTACAAATTTAAACATGAGATTAAACAAGCAATAAAAGATATATGACACAAACAAGCAAACAATTAAACATGGGTTGCCTCCCACGAAGCGCTTTTCTTTATTTAAGAGTCTTGTAGCTAGACTCGTAGTCGTGTCCCTACGTTACTTCATTCTCTCACCTTCTTCCTCATGACGGTCTCCAGTGGGTGGTTCCATGTTGTAGAAGTGCCCTATGATACACCTCTCTAAAAGTTCGTCCTCTCCCCACTTATTTCTATATTCCGGTCCTAAGTTTAGGCAATCCTTATAGAAATCGAAAATCTTGGCCATTACATAATCCACTCCTTTCTTTTTATCCTCTTCATTCCTATAATAGACCGATAGTTTAAGTTCCTTTTCATCATTAGAGAGTGATGAGAACTTCTCGATCTTAAACGGCATTTGGTAAGCTATGTCTTCAGTCTCATATTTGAATCGCACCGTTCCTAACGAGGGATCATAGGTCATCCCGGTGCTTTCTATGAAAGGTCTCCCTTGAATAACGTGGGATAAGCTAGGATCTATGGCCGTACTAATATCATCCACTATTATGAAGTCCGTAGGGAACGTGAAACTACCTACAAAAATGGGCAATCCCTTAATTCTACCAAGAAAATTGCAACTAACCTTAGGGTTTTCGGGATCTTGCCTAGTTGGGATAGGCTTC
Source organism: Chrysanthemum lavandulifolium (assembly GCA_022545495.1). NCBI lineage: Eukaryota > Viridiplantae > Streptophyta > Magnoliopsida > Asterales > Asteraceae > Chrysanthemum > Chrysanthemum lavandulifolium. The sequence goes on along the minus strand of CM040241.1, from coordinate 133,795,452 downwards.
TTCATCACCCAATTGTAGTAAGTGCTAGTCATTATGTTGATTGGAGACTTGCGATCAATGTAGGCCTTTGCCACGAAAAGACGTCCTATGCAACATGGTATATTGAGGTTCCAAGGGTTCCCAAACTTGATCCTAGGGCTTTTCCTAACATACATGTGGCGGAGGTCACGCACTAAGTGAGGGTGGCGGGATAGCTCTTCTTCCGTAGGAAACTTATTGAAATAGTCATTGTCTACTTCATTTATTCCCTTGGTCGTTTCATTCGTTGGTGTTTCCTTAACCTCAAGTATCATCTCATGGCTCGCTTCGTCATTTGTTCTATTAGGTTTTACTAAAGCTATGGTATTGACGAATTGGACATGCTTAGCCAACTTACTTGGGTCCTTGATCTCTACACGGAAGTTTCGGGGTTGAGATAGAATTAACCTTCCTATCACTATTGGTTATGGCTTTCAAAAGGTTATCTATCTTCCTATCCATATCGTCTTGTTGTTGGTTGAATTTGGGCTTCTTGGGATGCGGTCCGAGGGCCAGCTTAGCTATTTGGGCTTCTTGGGATGCGACAAGTTGTTGCAACATTCCTTCAATGTTTTGGCTAGGGCCATGAGATAAGGGTAATGAGAAATCATTAGAAGTGAATTCTTTGGTTTGTCCCCAATAGAAGTCGGGCTTGCCCTTCCATGCTTCTCGGGTGTCATTAAAAGTCCTAGGTCCGGTGTTGCGGGAATCTTCCTCCGTTCCATTAACATGCGAGGATGCGTAGTCAACGGAAGCATGTTCGGGATCGGTGTAAGTCTTGCGTGTTATGAGGATCACTACACGGCTCACACGAGGAGGAAACTTTGTTCACATGGCGTGAAGACTTAGGATTTTCGTAAGAGCTCATAAGGAATTTTACTTGATCTTCAAGTTCAAGCATCCTACGGTCGAAGGTTGTGAGTCAATTGGAGGCAAGGAGATTGCCTTAACGGTTTTGGGCAACTCACGGGGGTCATTCCAACTTTCGTTGTCATAGAGAGCAAGGTCCTCTATTATACCCCATGATTCTTCCGCGGTGAGATCACTAAGTTTTCCACCGGCCGCTTGGTCAATGGATCGCTTAGTGGGAAGTTGACATGATCATAAAAGATTTGGACTTGGAGCCAAAGATCAATGCCGTGATGAGGGACTTTATGGAGTAAGTCCTTGAATCGAGTCCATGCTTCGTAGAGATTCACCTTGACGTTGTTGGAACATCAAGATGTCATTCCTAAGTTTTGTGGTTCTCCCGGTGGGAAAAATTGAGCAAGGAAGCAGTGGTGAGATCATCCCAACTTGAGATGGAGCCGGACCAAGTCGCTCAAGCCAATTACTAGCTTGGTCCCGTAGAGAGATTGGAAGAGACGCAGACGCGTGGTCTCCCGAGTAGTAGCATCAAGGTCAATAGAATCGACAATTTTAAGGAAGTCCTTAAGATCTTGATTAGGATCTTGAGCGAAGTCCATGGAATGCACATCCATTTTGCACCAACCGGATGGTGTCGGATCGCAGGCCGTAATTTAGGCTTGGTCGGGAAGCTCAATGGTGTTCCTATAGCCTTGGTGGCTAGGTCTCGAGTATTCACCAAGAGTACGGTCTCTTGGCGGGACAATGATTTGAGAGGGTTTCACCTTCCATGATGAAAAGTGATGGGGTTACGAACAAAGGTCACGAAGAAGGGGATAGACTAAAAGAAAGCTAAAAATGAGAAAAAGTTTACTTGATAGGAATCAAGCAAAGAAACCTAAGCGAGGTGGACTACTAACTAGCTATTCTATTCCCCAGCCAGGCGCCAAAACTTGATACGCTTACAGCGCGTTGGGGTCAAAGGAACTTCCTTTTCGTCGAGCAAGTTTTTCAACACCCTAGGCGATGAACCTAATCGTTGTAGTGTAGTATTAGGGTAAGCCACGGAATTGATATCGTTCTCTGGGGAATAGGAATGCTAGTGAGAAGTTACTACGCTAAGGTTGGGGTTGAGGAAGATTATTTTTATCTTTTATGTTTTTAGAAAAGGAAAAGTACGAATCTCGGGGTTTGGATTTGGGGGTTGGTATTTCTACGATTACTCTACTATTATCTAATTATCTAAACTAAGGTGGTGGTAGTCTATGTCTAATTATTGTGTGCTCGTATGATAGTTTAAAGATGTGTTTACTTAGGTTTTACTACTCCTTAATTATCTCCTATTGGTGGTTGAATTGTCACGTCCTTATTCCTAATTGCGTTGTGTGTCTAAAGTTGTAGGGTATCGTTTCTCCCTAACTCTTTGAAGTTACCAAAGGGTCTCGTCTACAAAACCCACTAGGGATGATAAACTCTAACTCTAAGGCCTCTTTGGATAGTTTAGCTTACAACAACTCAAAGTGCTATAACCTAAGGTTCACAAAGATTAATCAAGCATTAAGTACACAACGAATGACCTATCGCATTACTAGATCATTAATCAACTAAGATAAGAAACAACCAATCAATATTCAATAATTAAGTTTCATATTCCTTAAGCAAACACACAAGTAAATTAGCCGGACATGGAGAACATGCAAGCATACACACAAATAATTGAAGACATAATTAATGAAGTAAACAACTTATCTTGGTGTAAGATAGGGTTTAGAACCCTAAAATACGACCTTGGTTCGGTTTAGGTTTTACTCCAAAAGTTTACCCAAAAACTACTCTAAAACCGAAAAATTCGGATTCTATATATAAGATTACATGTGCGACGGCGTCACCTTATGATTTGTGACGCCGTCGTGTCGCCGTCATTAGGGTTTCGTCTTGGCGAAGTTAATCTTGCGACGGCGTCACCTTATGCTTGTGACGCCGTCCTCTTTAGCTTCGACGCCGTGCTGATTGAATCTAGGTCGTGCGAGTTGCGACGGCCTACTCTTTTAAAGCCCGACGCGTCCTTCAAAACTAGCAATTTCTCTTACGAGCCGTCACAAATTCCTCCGACGGCGTCATAGATTAGCGATGGCGTCGTCCCTTGTAATTTAGCGACTTGAGTGTCTCGATTCTTGACTTTGGCCATTTTCTTCATATATCCGCGCCTTTTCGTCCAAATAAGTGCCATTACAGAGCTTTGCCTTCAAGAGACCTAAAAGTTAAAAGGAACGATATTAAGCAATAACGGATACAAAAGTGATCAAATAAGGGCTTAAACGACCCCTCAAAAAGGTACATTTTAAAACCTTATCAATGATAGACATTCCCTTAGGGTTTTCTGGGTAGGCTTCCAAAACAAGTTTGGGGATGAGCAATGAGTACACGGTTTTGTTATATTGTACAAAATGGCGGGAAATTGGACAAGACATGTTCTACAGTGTATACCACATAATGACTATTCTACCCTCAACAGTAACATGATTACGGGTTTTTTTTGTGGTATAACGGAACGTTGACAACGCCGTTATTGGTCAATGGACGAATCTGACATTTAATGGCTACTGTTTGGACCTGTGGCGATGAAAAGGGCGAGGTTCGTCCCATCGAGATCCTCCGATACAAGTTTAGGGACCAACGGTGTATTTTAGTCTAAAAATAATAATAAATAAATAAAATATTACTAAATAAGATATGAATTGATATTTTTTAAATGAAAAATTCTCATTAGAGATTTTGTTTTATTATATAAAAGATGATTGACTCAAACCCAAGAAACTTAGACGATAATAAAAATCATGAGTTATGCTAGAAGAAGAAATTAAACATGATAAATTATCTCATTTCTAAATGCTGCCATTTACTTTAATATTGCTCATTTATTAGGTACTTAATGTCATAGTTATAAATTCATTAACTTTAGGGTTAATAATACTATGTAATGCCTCCTGAGATTATCTTAAATTAGCTTATATAGAAAATATTCCTTATGTAATGGGTATTGGATATTAACTCCATTAATCTTATGATCATGACTTATAATTAGATGACCTTTAGCTAATGATATGTACACATTGAATTTTACTTTGCACACATACAATTAATGAATAAAACAAACAATACCCCATGTAATTTTATGTGTGCAAAGTAAAATCCTATGTGTACATATCAATTCCCTATTGAAAAAGGATATGGATACTTTGTGCTTATAAATTTTCACAGGTTATAGATTTTTGTTCATCAACCAAAACCTTGCCTACATTGCGACATAAGTTCCAAAGGGGTCGATTAAGAATCCATAGGAATCGAACCATAAAGATGCATTTACCATCATATGAATAATACAACTCTTATTCAACACAAGTGATTGGGCATTTGGGTGTATATTTAATGGAATAATGAGAACGAGCGAATTAGTTTGTTTTTTTATGCACTACTACAAAAAAGGACATAGAGCCCCCTTAATAGAGCCCGTTTTTATGAAAACGGTCTCTAATGGGATTCCGGGGTATAGAGCCATGTTTTCCTTTCATAGAACCGGCTCTATGAAATGAAAAAGTTTAGAGCCATGTTTTTTGCGTACAAACCGGGCTCTATTCCTTGTATAGAGCCCCCCTTCTCTTTAGTAAAACCGGGCTTTATGATTAAGATTATTAGAGCCCGTTTTTCTTCCATAAAACCGGGCTCTATTACAATGCCCACCAACGGTTGAAAACAGAAATAGCAAACTCAACGGGTGAAAGCATATGAAGCAAATTTTATTACCTTTTTTTGCCTCTTTTTTTCAAAACCTTTGCATATATAAGTGTTAAATGATCAAATTTTATTGTCTCCAAATATAAGCATTAAATGATCAAATTTTAATTGTCTCCATAAACATTAAATGATCAAATTTGAATTGTCTCAAATCATAATTAAAGGTAACTTCTTATACTTGATAATTATTGTATACTACTCTAGCTTTATTTTCATTATATATAATTTCCTCATGTATATGAATTAGACTTTACTAGTGTTAATTACATGAATTGCAACTAAGTGGCCTAGATTCAAGCTAGAACGTTGATGTGCATTTTTTGCAGTAGTGCCAATTAAGAACCTGGTTGAAAATGTCATCATTATACTTCATTTTCAAGTTATTGTCCATTTAATATTGTAGCCCTTTTGCCTTACTTTCACGTTTGTTTTGATCACATCACATTTGCGTAAAAAAAATGTTCTAAAAAAATAACTCCATTTCACTGGCTTTATTCTAATTCACTTATGCATAAAGAAAAAACAATGAATTGCAACTAAGTGGCCTAGATTCAAGAACGTTGATGTGCATTTTATTTAACTACGTACCCACTGCTTAATGTAAATTCATTTTAGATAACAAACTATTATAATTATCAATAGTTAGTTTTGTATTATTTTGAGGCGTCGAGTTATTGAACTTAGTTGTGAATGAGTTGATTGAAGGAATGTCAAACACTAGCTACCAAAATACTTTAGTTTATACAATAATGCATCGTGTTATTTGTGATGGGATTTTATTCAATATAATATATTATTTTGTAATAAGAATTCACGATATTATATATATGTTTAGATATATGAATTTTTGTTTTGTTAACTTGTAACTTATTTGTATTTGTAGGACCGTTTTCGGAAATAATTTGGCACGCGAAACATGCTACTAGCTTGATTGACCCGTGCAAGTAAGGTGTATTTTTATGATTTTTTGAACCACTAATAGCGTTGTTATGACATTCATTTAGTACAAATAAGGTATAAATTATTCTCTCTTAGTAAAATATCTAGACGATATTAATCTAATAGAGATTAATTTTAGATTGCCCCCATTTTAGGATTGCCTTTTAAATAATTTATCCCATTTAGGATACGAATGTTATTAACATATTGAGTATTTAAGGAAAAGTCGGTATGATTTCTCTTACTTCTAAAAATTTTGGTTTTATGCACACATTTGGGGATTTGAGGGAGCGTACTAGATAGATCAAAATTCTAGATGGATCGAAGTAGATGGATGTACAAGATAGATCGAAATTCAAAGGAATATTTGACCAATTTGTCTAAATTTATTAGAGTTGCCGAGGATGATCGGGCAAAAAAAGGAAAATTAAGAATATCTTGTCCGTGTAAAGATTGTAACCATATACTTGCGTATATTGACTCTAATGAAGTAAGAGGACACCTGATATCAAATGGGTTTACGGAACGGTATACTTGTTGGTCATGGCATGGTGAATTATTACAAGAGCGTGACACGGTTGATTCTGATTATAGCGAGGATGATGACGATGATTCGTACGACATTGGTCATGATAACTTAGATGACATGTTACATGATTTGGAGGGTGATATAGATGACAATAATCATGCCAAATTTCAAAAATTGTTTGTCGATGCGGAAAAACCATTATATGCTGGGTGTAAAAAACACACTAAACTAAGTGCAGTGTTGAGATTGTTTGACGTAAAGGCAGTTAATGGTTGGAGTGATAAAGGTTTTACAGATTTGTTAGAGGCTGTGCATGAGTTGCTCCCCGAAGATAATGAGTTGCCCGTTTCAGTATACAAAGCAAAAAAACTGATTTGTCCAATGGGATTGGAAATCAAAAGAATGCACGCATGTCCCAATGATTGTGTATTGTATACGAAGGAAAAAAAGGATTTGCATAAATGTCCTGTCTGTAATACATCAAGGTATAAGGAAAAAACTGAAACAGAAATTAATAGTGATGTGACGAAGAATGGCCCCCCAGCTAAAGTATTATGGTATTTGCCCATTATACCTAGGCTGAAACGATTATTTGCTAATCCAAAAGATGCAAAGTTGTTCCGTTGGCATGCCGAAGAGCGTAAAAAAGATGGAAAAATAAGACATGTGGCTGATTCACCTCAATGGAGAAATATTGATAATATTGAGATTAGAAATATACGGGTTGGAGATGAGATTAGAAATATACGGTTTGGAGATGAGATCGAAATATACGGTTTGGACTTAGCTCGACGGAATAAACCCATTTGGAAACATGAGTAGTCGTCACAAGACTTGGCGGTTCTTTTATCGTCTACAATCTTCCACCTTGGTTATGCATGAAGCGAAAGTACATCATGATGTCATTGTTAATTCAAGGTCCAAAACAACCGTGAAACGACATCGATGTGTATTTGGAACCGTTAATTGACGACATGAAAGAATTGTAGGTACAGGCGTTGAAGCGTATGATGCGTACATGAAGGAAACTTTTCAATTGCGGGCTATGATTTTTGTACCATAAGTGATTTTCCGCATACGGTAACTTGTCCGGATACGGTACAAAAGGATATAAGGCGTGTCTGTTTGTGAAGAAGATGCCCAGTTAAGGTGGTTGCCAAATTGTAAGAAGATGGTAGATATGGGACATGGAAGACCGCTTCAAAAGAAGCACCCATACCATAAACGAAAAAAAGTTGTTTGAGGGAAACACTGAGTTAGGGGTCTTATGACAACCATTGTATGCAGGAGCTGTACTATCCCAAGTTCTAGATATAAAAATGTGTTTTGAAAATGAAAGAGAACTACTCCAACCAACATATGAAAAAAAATCTATTTTTTTATTTGCCATATTGGAAGCATTTTTAAGTCCGACATTGTCTTGATATTGTGCACATCAAGAAAAATGTTTGTGATAGCTTAATAGGATTATTGTTAAATATTCCCGGAAAAACAAAAGACGGGGTTAATGTTCGAAAGGATATGGTTGAAATGGGAATAAGACTAGAGCTTACTCTAGTTGAAAGAGAAGGAAGTCGTATGTATCTCCTAACAGCTTGTTATACAATGTCAAAGGCCAAGAAACGAAACTTTGTCAATGCTTAAATTGTGTTAAGGTTCCATCCGGATATTCTTCAAATGTTAAGAAGTTGGTGTCGATGAATGACTTGAAGTTGCTTGGTATGAAGTCGCACGATTGTCATATTTTAATTACACAACTTATCCCAATTGCAATTGTGGAATATTGCCAAACCGTATTCGACACACGATCACAAAGCTTTGCCTATTTTTCAACCTAATTCATTCAAAAGTGATCGATCCAGAAGTGTTAGATGAATGGCAACGTGACATTATCCTCACCCTTTGCCAACTCGAGATGTATTTTCCACCTTCCTTTTTCGATGTCATGGTTCATTTGGTATCTCATATTGTAGGAGAAATAAAGGCTTGTGGTCCTGTGTTTCTACGGTACATGTACCCATTCGAGAGATACATGGGTTTCTTAAAAGGATATGTTAGGAACCGATATCGACCAGAGGCGAGTATTATTCAAGGATATGCTACTGAGGAGGTAATTGAGTTTTGTACATACTATATGAAAGATGTCCCCAATATTGGCATCCCACAATCTCGCCATGAGGGTAGACTTCAAGGGGTTGGGACTATTGGGAGGAATTTGGAAGTGCCGAATCGAGATGATTTATATCGGGCACATTTTACCGTTTTAGAACACATGACTTGTGTTGCTCCACACATCCATGAACACAAAAGAATGTTAATAGCAAAATATAGTAATAAGACACAAGCATGGTTGGCCACCGAGCATTACAGAACATTTCCAGATTGGTTGAAAAACAAGGTGAGGAGTAACACACTACAAAATGTAGATATGACGGTCGAACGGTTGGGTTTTGGTCCGCGATGTGTGACAAAATACCAAGGCTATGACATAAATGGGTATACATTTTACACTAAGCAACAAGATGAAAAGAGTACATTGCAGAATAGCGGAGTGATGGTAATAGCCGCTACGCCTGAGTTCTCAATGGGTGATCATGAAGCAAGGTCGACGATTGCCAAAAAATCGTATTACGGTGTCATTCAAGAAATCTGGGAATTGGATTATCTTTCTTTCACTATACCTATGTTAAAGTGTAAGTGGGTCAATAACGAAAGAGGTGTTAGAGTTGACGATTACGGTTTTACAAGTGTCAATCTTTCCACAAATGGCTATGTATCCGAACCGTTTATCCTAGCAAAACAAGCGAATCAAATATTCTTTGTTGAGGACCCGAATGATTCTAGATGGCACATCGTTCTGCATGGTAAACGACGTATAGTTGGTGTTGATAATGTCGTCGACGAGGATGAATATGACCAGTTTGATGAGCTACCTCCATTTTCTATCAGTGCTTCATCTTCAAATGACGTTATTGATGATACCACTTACTTAAGATCTGACCACGATGAAGGTATTCTTATATAGTTTATTTAGACATGTTTACATATTAATAAATTTACTTTGTTTTGCAGGCACGTATCTTATGTAGTTTATTTAGAAATGTTTTCATATAAAGTTTTGATTAATTTTAATTTTAGATTGTAAGATTGTTATGAAAAAAAAATGAAGGAAAAAAAAACTTTGCACATTTTGTTTTATTACTTTCATTTTAGTGTTGGTTTTATAAAATCAGAACTTAAAAATTTGGCAACTTAAGGCGGTTTCTCAAAATAAAATCAAAAAAGGCAAAAACCAACGGCGGGCTATTTCCCTCCCCAAATTTCACAAAACCCTAATCTTTTTCCCCTTTTCACAAACTTCATCACACACAACTCAACTTTCATCACACACAACTTAAACACCCTTCATCACACACACACACACACCACACCAAGACACAAGACACCAAAGACACCAAGACACCAAGACCACCTTGACACAACCAAGCCAAAGAAAAGATTTGATTCGAAAGAGGTATAATCGATGTTATTGTTCAATTAATCATTATAGTATCTCATAAATGAAGTTGTAATATATGTTCCAACATCTTTTAGTGGTTTGAAATGATAAATAAATGAAATTGTTCAATTATTAAAACTTTATTCTAAATAAGATTATGATTGTACAAGTCATTTGTATTGTACTAGTTATAGGATTAAGCGATAGATAAACTTTTAAAGCTTAATCACTCAAGTGTTAAATCTTGAAAACAATATGTTAAGTTTCTGTATTTTGTTGCCTATTTTGTTATAGTGTTTGTGAATATTGGGATGTGATCTATTGTCGTGGATCTGCATTTTGAGCATAAGTTTGTTAATTAATTTTTTAAGCTTTAAAAAGTATAATTGTTCAATTATTAAAACAATCAAATAAGAGTATGGTTGTTAATTAAATGAAGTGCTCTTAAAGTAAGACCTTAATTTGTACTAGTTATAGGGTTGTCTTCTGTTAAGTTTATGATAAAAGGTGTTGCTTTTAAATAGTACTCATGTTTAAAGCCTAGTTTTGCTTAAAAGTATACTTCCATTGCTTAAAATATGTCTTTCGGGACCTAGTTTTGCTGTAATAAATGGGGTGTTTAGTATGAATTTTTTCCCGTAACAAGTTGGGCATTTGAACCTGCTATTTTATGTCCAAAATATGTGATTCAGGACCTAGTATTGCTGTCATAACTAGTATGTTTGTTGCTCTATTTGCTGTAATAAAGTGGATGTTCGGTAAGACTTGCTGTTACAAATTGGGCGTTTGAACTTGTTATTTGATTTCCAAATGAACGTTTATGCTTGTGCTTATGTCGTAATACATTCATCATTACTCAAGTTGCAATTGTTGCATGTTTTGTTAATCTTAGGTTAATATGGACGAGCTTATGGATGAGCATATGGATGAGCATGATATCGTTGGGCAAAATATGGTTGAGCATGATACGAATGAGCAAGATATGGATGAGCAACCCGAACCACAACCTCAAAGGAGAAAGAGAGGAATCTACACCTTGAATAAGAAGAGGAAGAAACAGTTTAATGGTGTTACTTTCGATGAGCATGGCTTTGCTATTGGAGATGACCAGTCTCCTTTTGGGCTTTACGTAGGAGCCGTAACTAGGGCGAAGATCTCTATCCTCATAGATGATTGGAGGAAAGTAAAAAAAAGTGATAAAGATCAGTTATGGTTGGAAATCAAGGTATATTATCTTAACACCGTTAGTTAGAATGTCACTTAATTACTATGTTATTTACATCTTATAAGCTTAGTTTTTTACATTAAGCAGGAGCATTGTAGGCTTAAGAATGACGACTTCAAATCACAAGTGCTCAAACAGTGCAACCATTCTTGGAAAAGTTTCAAAAAGGATCTTCGTACAGATTACATGTATCAGAAAAGAAGTCCTTGTAATAAGTGGACGTTTATTGAACCCGAGACGTGGAAAGAGTTTGTGAAGCTGGAAAGTACCCCTGAAAAAATGGTATGTCCTACTTTATAATGTATTTTTATATATTGTATAATGCTGCAATATTTCTAATTCTCTATTATTCGTACGTCAAGGCGAAACATGAAAAAGGGAGGGAATGGGCCAAACTCAAGAAAAATCCTCCACGGGTGGGCCCAAAAGGATATCGTGGAAACATAGATAAATGGGAAAAAGAAAGAGCTTCTGAAGATCTTTGCACAGATGTCCATAAGATACCCGACCGTCGTGGGAGACATTATTGTTTGGCAAGGAGAGTACACGACAAAGTAAAAGGATTGATGTTAGCGCCTGAAATGCAAGTTATTGCGGACAAATTGGTAAGACATTGCTAGATTCAAACTTTATTCTTAATAGTTGTTACGTGTTAATTGTTTATGAGTATTGTATTACTTGCATAAAAATACAGATTGAGGCACATACAGAATTATTAAACAGTTCAGAAGTTGAAGATGGTGTAGATCCATTGATTATGGTGGTAGGACCGAGCATGGTGGTCGTACTAGGGGTAGGACATCTCGTGGGGTTTAAAAAGGTATTGAGGGATATGTTGCAAAGAAGAGAAGGTATCGTGAAAGGCAAGAGGTAACAATGATTGTGAGCGAAAAAATAAAGGAAGCACGTGCGAAATGAAAGTTGAATTTGATAAGGATCTTGCAAGAGCAATAAGCGAGATGAAGGCCAAGCAAGCGAATGAAAACCCGAGAGCCCGCTAATGAGGAAAAGTAGTTGTGACTCGGCGTCAAACTTTGATGTATTGGACAATATCTGGTACATGTAGTTACTCTATTCACTACTCTAAATGCTTTTTAGCAGTTGCTATGTCTATGTAGTTTTAAGTTTAAATGGTGATCGGTTAATAAATATATAATAAATGTCGGTTTTGAAAATGATGAAAGTGAACCTTAATAAAAGATGTGCATCGAGTTATTGTATGACATAATCAGTTGTTTGAGGAGATGTTTGGAAGTTTTTTCTTAATGAATCGATGTGTTGTATGATTATTACGACTTGAAGTTTCGATAAGCGATAAATTTAGTATTGTTATTATAGTGATCTTCTAGCATCGTAATCACTTCCACTTGCTATTTTTTAGCGATAGCGATGAATCGATGTGTTTGAAGTCTATCTTTATAGTGATCTTCTAGCATCGAATCACTTCCACTTGCTATTTTTTAGCCTTTTTTTGCAATTGGTTATTAGATCCTTAGTATTCAGAATTCACTATAAAGTGTTGCATTTTTGTGTGCCTTATAAGTCTTATAATGAAGTCATTTAGTCGGTTCTCATAAAATTTGATATTTCACCGATAATGCTCCAAATTTCTCTGTAATAGTATATGGGAGTAATGCACCATCCCAAGTTTATACATGATGACATTTGATATCAAGTTAGAAGATTTACTGCGAAGTCTTGGAATCTATCAATTTATCGTAAATTAATAGAATTTTGAATAATTATGCATGTACTCGATTGTTGTTAATATTTTTCATTATAAGTGTATCATATAATAATATATGTTTTGTAGGAGGCTAGCAAATGCCAATTGTTTCTCCCTACGGGACCAAGAAGATTCTTTGTGCTATAGGGATGGTGTATCCGCTAAGCAAGTACATGGAAAGTCATTGCTACAAGGGCATGCGAAGGTGCATGTAGACAACGTCGAAGCTGATTACAAGGACTACATTCTTCCGGTCACAACCGACGAGTTTAGTAAATTAGGACAAACCGTGCTTAGTTTTATTCAATGGCCAAAGAAGTATATTGAACTCACTAAGGTAAACTGATCTACATATGATTCACTTATAATATTGTAGTAACATTTAGTCAATATAATAATTATACTTTGTTATTAGGCCTCCAACCAAACAGGAAACAAGGAAATTGTGGCAGCAAGTATCTCCACCCAAACTGGAACCAAGCAAATTATGGCAAAAATACCTCCAACCAAACGCAACCAAGCAAATTTCAAAGAACAAATAAAGAATCTTCCACCGAAAACAAACATCACCAACTTTGTCTAGACAAGGACCATCCAACCATATAGCGGAAGCTACGGCAACCAAGAGTGCGACCAAGGGTGCACGCCCACTCAATTCGATCTGTTGTACACTTGTTCAAGATATGATAGGCAATATTTTACGTAAGTAATAATGAAAACCAAATATTTTCATATATGAACAAGGTTCATCCACAGTGGAAAGCTAGTCCATTCATGTATGTCGATTGTTTTTTCCAAAACATCTAGTCATGCATATTTAAGTGACCTTTACTCTGTGTTAGAACTGAACCACAACTTGTTTTTTCTTAAAAATCTTCTTGACCGATCAAATGAATAGTTGCACCTGTAATTAATTGAGACTAGTTAACTTGAGTTTGGATTATCAATGAGGTAGATACCAATACTAATGTACTTGCATTGTGCGAGCTAGCAAGGAAAAAGAAGAGCTAATTAAGAAAATGAACACTATCGTGGTCGACATACAAAAAGAGCATGTGTTCAAGTGCCTATGAGCGTTTGATGCGCAACCCGGATCCTACTCGTTCTATGCATGTTAATGTCGAGCCTCGTGTCTTTGGACAATCGAGTCCTTACAAATTTCGGTTTCCGCCCGGGATCTTATGATGCTTTTCACGAATGGATGGCTTAACCCTTCCATTATAACTTTGTTTGCAACGTAAGTACATATCGCTTACCTTATCTTATTTGATGAGTTGGAATATTTTGTCATTTTACATTTTATATATTGTCATGTTTCTAGGTCCATACATAGAATTTTGCGAGAAGGTGAAAACGCAATCTAACAAATGTGGTTTCTGAACCCATATGCAATTCAAGACTCAGTATGTATGTTTGACGGATGCGCTTGTTAAAGACTACTTATTGAAAGCGATGGACCCAAGCCAAGATAAGTTGTTTTTCTTGCACCATACGTTGAAAGGTGCGATATGCAACACTATATTTCATTGCTTTATGACTTTATGTAAATTATTTATACTAAAAGGTCACATATTATCGATGAACACCGAGTCTTTTCATACTTGTACCTCAACAAAACATTGGGTTCATTTTGGATTACGATATGGAAGGAAAGAACGAGGATAGCTTCAATTCACCAATGTTGTGCGATAAGAACTTTTGCGTTAATGTATAATTCACATTTATATTTATAAAGGTTAACACAACTCTACCATTCTTTAATTTCTTTCGTATGCGTTTGGTAATATGAAATGGAATCTCGTTGAGGTAAATCGTCTCGTTCTTTACATGTATATTATTATTTTTAATTTCTTTTGTTTAATGCTTATAAATTGGCTCTTGCTTTTTAGTGCAACCAACAAACTCGATATTGGCGGTCTGGCTACTATGTTATGAAGTGGATGCATCGGTTTGTAACCCATCAACAACACTCATTTCCCAAGATGGTAAGTAACTTTTAAAAGCTGTTCTTATAGTGAGTGCATTGTTTTTCTCTCTCGAAAATTTTGTTCGAAAAGTTGGAAATTGAGTCTCTGTATGTGGGTATATATACTTTTACATGTTCTTGAGGAAAATTGGTCTTGTGAGTTGGTGGTTCATATAGTCGATTAGTTATTGATCGTTAGACATTAGGCGGTGGTGCCTATTTCCATATAGTCGATAATAAATATATACATCAAGAGATCGCTAGGTAACTATGGAAATAGGCACTAAGAAAGCAGGTCATATAGTCTGATAATAAATATATACATCAAGAGATCTGCTAGGTAACTTGGTGGTTTAGATGTCTTGGCTGGTTCATATAGTCTGATAATAAATATATACATCAAGAGATCTGCTAGGTAACTATGGAAATAGGCACTAGTGCGGTTAGTCCTTGGTAGTTTAGATGCGACCAGTAGGGTATTTTTGCTAGAGGAGCAGCCGAAGCCGAGATCTGCTATCTTGAAACACTGACCAAACACAACAATACCCATATGATAGCATGTTTTAGAAATGGTAGCGCTTTTTGCATCACCGTTTCCTGGAAAAAATAAAGGAAGAACTGTTAATTGTAGACACAAACCATGCATTTAAGTCTAAGCTGTTAGAGCTATTTGTGTACATTGCCCTCACGAAAAACATTTTTCAAACATGTGCATTGACATGGAAATAGGCACAAGTGCGGTTAGTCCTTGGTGGTTTAAATATGACAATATGAAACTTATTGTTTTATACTGCACTACATTTTATTTTGTTTTATCTTACTTAGAGCTTATGGTCTATGGATGTTATTTTTTCTATAGATGCCTTGGAATGACAAGAAGCCGTTTACTACGAAGGAGTTGGACGACATTGTCAGCTCGTGCATTTCAGTGTGTGGCATCTGATCATCAATCATGTTAGTGTTTAGGAAAGGTTGGAATGTCGTCATGTCTTTTTGTGTATCTCCTTTCCCTTCGCCCAACAACAAAACAAGTGATTATGAAACTGTTGTGATGTTTAATTATTGTTATTTAGTATGTTTGGAAGACATAGGACCTGTAATTTAGTGGTAAGAAACTGATCTTGGACACAGAATCGATCTTGGATCTTAAATCCATTGCTTTTGGTGACCTTCATGGTTATGGTTTTGTTATAATATTGTTCTTTGGTTGTGCTTGTTTCGATTATGTTGTGGTTTTGTATACCGGAGGAAATATAATATAAACAGTGGTATTAAAAAAAGCTAAAAAGAAAAAAAATAAAAGTCATTAAGCCATGTTTGTAAGCGAAAGGGCTCTATGATACTTAAAATGGTATTTTTAATCACATAGAGCGGGGTTCCCAACCGGCTCTATTACAAACTATAAAGCCGTTTTAAACCGGCTCTATGCCACTTCCTCATAGAGTCCCCCTTTTGTGCCCTCATGAAAACCGGGCCTTTTTGGACAAGACATGTTCTACATACCTACCACATAATGACTATTCTGGCATTTATTGGTCAAGGGACGAATCTGGCATTTAATGGCTACTGTTTGGACCCGTGGCGATGAAAAGGGCGAGGTTCGTCCCATCGAGATCCTCCGATACAAGTTTAGGGACCAACGGTGTATTTTAGTCTAAAAATAATAATAAATAAATAAAATATTACTAAATAAGATATGAATTGATTTTTTATAAATAAAAAATTCTCATTAGAGATTTTGTTTTATTATATAAAAAATGATTGACTCAAACCCAAGAAACTTAGACGATAATAAAAATCATGAGTTATGCTAGAAGAAGAAATTAAACATGATAAATTATCTCATTTCTAAATGCAGCCATTTACTTTAATATTGCTCATTTATTAGGTACTTAATGTCATAGTTATAAATTCATTAACTTTAGGGTTAATAATACTATGTAATGCCTCCTGAGATTATCTTAAATTAGCTTATATAGAAAATATTCCTTATGTAATGGGTATTGGATATTAACTCCATTAATCTTATGATCATGACTTATAATTAGATGACCTTAGCTAATGATATGTACACATTGAATTTTACTTTGCACACATACAATTAATGAATAAAACAAACAATACCCCATGTAATTTTATGTGTGCAAAGTAAAATCCTATGTGTACATATCAATTCCCTATTGAAAAAGGATATCGATACTTTGTGCTTATAAATTTTCACATGTTATAGATTTTTGTTCATCAACCAAAACCTTGCCTACATTGCGACATAAGTTCCAAAGGGGTTGATTAAGAATCCATAGGAATCGAACCATAAAGATGCATTTACCATCATATGAATAATACAACTCTTATTCAACACAAGTGATTGGGCATTTGGGTGTATATTTAATGGAATAATGAGAACGAGCGAATTAGTTTGTTTTTTTATGACTACTCGTGTTTTAATTCGAAAACTTGACCAGCTAGATTAACTATATTTCTCTTGCAATTCAGCTTGTGCACGCCGAGGCTCTTCTCTAAGATCAAAT
Source organism: Chrysanthemum lavandulifolium (assembly GCA_022545495.1). Classification (NCBI taxonomy): domain Eukaryota; kingdom Viridiplantae; phylum Streptophyta; class Magnoliopsida; order Asterales; family Asteraceae; genus Chrysanthemum; species Chrysanthemum lavandulifolium. Next base: position 133,778,378 of record CM040241.1, on the reverse strand, counting down.
CTTCCGCACATGCAAGAAGAAGTTCTAAAGATTTTGCTACCCCTAGATGGCAACAAGAAGGGCGACAGAGGACGAATGATGCAACGATCGAAATGATTACTTGCAAATTACATTGCACAGTATGCTTTGTCACTCCAAATAAAAGCGGTTATATATATGTTTTACTAACTTTTAAAATCATAAGTATGTCTAGTCGTCGACCATCAACTGTCAAGTGACTTAATTTTTTCTTTTTCTTAACACAAGTTGATGTATTAGTCTATTATATCGATCTAGTATATATTCTTTCATCTAAAGTAATAATCAAAGTTGAATCGTACCTAAAAAGTATGAAAGATCAATAAGACAATGAGAGCAGATTGCATGCAAATGGGATTAGACTGTAAGAAATCAGTCCATAGGGTTGAAAGTGTAAACATTACATTTTTGGTTTTACAAATGCAATTTCATAGGGTGAGAATGTCAAAGGTAATAACTCATTCGCGTGAATTCATCTTTGTTGACCGGTAACGGCTTAAAGTTAGATATTTCCATTTTTAAAAAGAACTAGATATAGAAATACAAAACACAAGGAGTTTTTTAGATTACCATGGCATTTTTAAAAAGTATTTAACATAATATGTATTATTAAAAATATTTAACATATTATTTAATTATCATCTTATTACTTGTAACAAAATTATAAAACTTCATAAATGATAAATTCTATTGCAACCAATCAACCACTATATCAAACTATCCATGATCTTTAATGTGTTATCAACTTCTTGTGAGATCTAAGAAAGACAGTAAAGCAAAAGATCGACCATCGTCCTCATTTCCTACGTCTTCTTCATTGCGAGTCCCTTATGGGTAACGCTAATGATGCACATCTTGATTATGAATTTATGATGTCATCACTTTGATAGAAAGAACTAAAAGTTAGCAAAATCAAACATAATAGTCTTATTGGGTAAATGATGTTCAAAGCCGGTTCGATGACTTCCTTCACATCGTTCATACTGTTCCTAGTTTATTATGCTAGTACGTGTATCTGGTTCTTTGTTTTCGCCATCGTTCATCAAGGTGATCATGCCGAAATCATATGCACGTTATAAATCATCCAAAACAGACACACAAAGATCGATCCTCCAATGGTGGTGTCTGAGTCATATCGTACATTATCACCGTCACCCGTGAAGGAGTCGGCAACATTGAGGATGAATGAGATGAGGACGATGGCTACTTATAATGTTCATTTTTCATAAGTTTTGATGATATTATACAATGAAAATGAAAAATACTACAGTACATATTATGTTAATTATTTTTAAGAATGCGTATTTTATTAAATAATTTTTTAGACAACCATGGTCACCTAAAAAACTCAAAACACAAGTATGCAACAACACATAACAACCTCATTCAATTCTCTCGCTACAACGTTCATTATAACCTATAAACAAATTTTAATTACAATTGTTGGCCCTTATAAAATCATATTTTGTAGCGGAAACAAAATAAAATCAAACTGAAACTTAACATGCCCAGAGGTTTATTCATAATCAAAAACTTGCATCGCCGACCTCACAATCACGTACCATCATCATCACCATCACCACTAGCGCACATCGATCTCCATTAGACTATGTTTGCCACGAGCCACCATGTTTATTGTTAACTTTCTTAACTGTAATCATACAATCTTTAACCACAACTTAACCCACTTCTTATCCTTTTTCCATGCATATTATCAGTTATGCATGCAACTAAGCTAAAACCGCATGGAAAGGTTTTATTTGACACATTTATTTTTCAGTGATTAAAGGTCATCAGATTTGGCAGTTTCATTGGAATCTAAGGGAAAACAAGTGTCGTCGGGTCCATTGCTCCAAAGGAAATTCGCATAAGTGGCTGCATAATAAGGGTTGATGGGATCAACGGCAATAGCTTCCAAAAGAGTCTCTTCAGCTGCCCATAAGTCCTTTTTTACTTCCAACAAGAAGTTTGCATACTTGCTAAGAGCTTCCGCGTCCTTTGGCTCTACCTTATAAGCCCTTTTGAAGTACTTTTCCGCTCTGTCGACATAAATAAACAAGCTTTTATTGCATAGCACACAAGTCATCAAAGGATTTATTTCTCTTTGCTTTTACTATTTTTCAACTCTAGACAACAGATTCTAACGACAAATTAACAAAATACAAACACCGTAGGAAATATGAAACTTCATATATGAAAACCAGGCTGAAATTTCCTAAAAAAAGTCAAACATCAAATCGACCACTTAACATATATATCCATATGACTTGTTTTTGCCATAAATATCCAAGCTCTTGTAGATAAATATCTAATTAAGTCGTTGCTTCTTGTTAGAAACAAACAAAAAGTTTTTGAGAATGCAAAAAGATCATAAGGTCAAACTCACAACCATTAATTTCTCAAAATTATTAGATATTATTAGCAAAAGATTAAACAAAGAAACAAAAATACATTTAGCTCTATTTTTTTTAGAAATGATAAGGAGACCTAAATTTGGGCCTAAAAACAAGTGTCATCATTTTAATGGTTGTAAAATAAATGGATCCTTATCTGCAACCATTAAGATGATGCCACTTGTTTTTAGGTCTAAAATTAAGCCTAATTTAGGTTTATTTATCATTTCTTATTTTCTTTTATCCAATATTATTTGTTTCTTACAAAGAAAAGTGTAATGGTAGTTTTGTATTTTCATACATATGGGTACAATAATTCATAAAGCTAGCCATTCACAAATATCTAAATGATTTCTTTTCAAACTAGAGGTTAAACCACACAATTTCCTCCTTATCCCTTCCTCCAATATGACAATTTAGCTCCCACTTTATTGAAAAAGAAAGTTTGGAAAAAGATATGTCCGTGCCTTGTTGTCAAATTTCGCACGGAAAATATATTTTATCATGAAAAGAACTGAATTTGGACCAATACAATGAGAAGAGATCTAGTGAGAATATACATTGAAATAAGAAGATTGAGAAGAAATTTAAGCCACACATTTCAAATAAGGAGGAGAAATTTAAGGGGAGATGCATCCGTTTCTTTAGGTGCATTTGAAATGTGCGGCTGTGATTTCTTCTCACATTTCTCATTTTAATTTTACTTCTCATTTGATCCTTACTCCCAAGTCCCAATACAATAACTAACTCAAATAAAAAGATCTTTAATTGTTATATATAGATACCTCAAAGTAGAAATCACTTAGAACATAAGCAACTAATGGAGATTAGGCATTAACATGTTTTTTTGTCTGTTTTTTCCTCCTTTCCTTACCTTAACTATAAATCGGTCGAGGCTAATATTATGCTGACTACATAAGTAAGAGTGTCATGTTTTCTTAGAGAGATTAAGATAAATATGGGCTCTTTAAGTAAGTATATATACACTATATAAAGGTGGAAATGTGAAGTACAAATATAGTTTCCTATAAACATAGAAAGAACATGGTGTCATTTACATAACTAAAACATGGACTAACTAAATGCAGATTATGGATTTCCAAATAAATATGGCTTTTTATCGCGTAGCTTAAAGATGGAATAGCAAAATGCACATTAAGGAGTTGAATATAAGTGATTAAAGAGTTTTACCTGTCATAATCTTGTGCGACGATGTAAAGGAACTGAGCATAATTAGCAAGTAGAAGAGGATTATTGGGTTCTTCCGATAGACCCTTTTATAAAGAAGCTCAGTTCTGAAATGACCTTCGGACTCAGTCTCAACCTCCACAACTTTTGCAGTTATTGGTGAAACAAATCTCTGCATCGTTTGTCTATCAAGAACGCCATATCTAATCACATCCTGCATATTATCAGCTTCTTCCACTATCGATTTCCATTTACCAAATTCCCCTTCAAGCATCTCCTGACCTGAAACTGAAGCACCATCAGGAATAATCTTCCGATGATGTACAAGATTCCCATCAAACCTCTCACCACCATCTGTCCCGCTTGCAGCAGGCCTTGATTTACCACCGCCGCCATTAATACCACCAATTGAAGTGGTTTTTCTGCCAGAATTTACCTCAAACGTCGTAATTGATGAAGAATCTATCTTAGTATGTCTTTGGTTGTCGATAGATAAAATAGACTCCATGGTGACAGTAGGAGGTGCTACAGCGAACGCCACATTATTAGACATGGCGTATACACTATAATTTGCTAAAAGAATCATAACATACACCATTAAAGTTGGAGTATGTGAAAATACTTGTTGGAACAACCAAACAAAAGACGCGTTCATCTCTTTATGTACTTTAACCAAAACCCCTTGTAGATCTTCATAAAACAAAGTTTCCCTCATTTGAAGCGTATAACTTTGTAGCTCACGAATTATAAACACCATAGAGGAAAACGCTTTCTTAACAGAACAATAAGCAGATTCCCCTGCCTCCTTAACTCCTTCTTTCCATTGTTTCTTTCTTTGTATCATCCTTAACGAAAATGGTAGCTCAACACTATTTGCCTTCCTCTCTATACTTGCGGGAATCATATCCCCTGCCCACTCTGGTGGCACAACCCTCGACAAACTTACGTGATCAGTGTCACCAGACAAGAATATGAGTGACAAGTCCTGATCAATCTCTTTAAATAACTCTTCATCCGAAAACTCTGAATGCAAGCTTGCACTGAGTACGTGTTTAACTGACTTTTTTTCTCGTTTGTTAACAATCGTACCAAAAATCACTGGTCTATGAATATACCGAAAAACCAAAGCAACACGTCGTGTTGAAGGTGATGAGATTGCGGAAGCTAGAGTTTGTGGTGATGAAGAAGGCGGAAAATAATACGAAGATTGTGACCAGTTCAAACAACCATTCATTACTTTCACTCCCATTCCTATACAAAATAACAAATTAAGCTCAAACAAATATCAACTCTGAAATATTAACTCGAAAACGTTAAAGATGATAATTAAACTTAAAGGGTACTTTTAGATCAATCCATTCATTCATTTAACCACACATAATCTGAACATATATAATATTATCCAAAAAAAAGTTTTTAACGTATCAACAATTGTAATAACATCGACAAATTATTCACAACAAACGAATATGAGAACGTAAAAAATAAGAACATAATATCAACAAAAAGAGGTTTCTAACGTATCAAAAACATGAATAACATTAACAACATACAACATGCACATAAACACACGGTTTATGGCATTAAAATAGGATCATCAAGCACATGAAAATGAATAGTAATTTACGGAAAATAAATATAATTTCATTATTTATCCGAATGAGCGAAAAGTTGATAAATAAAATGAGTTATATGAATCTACAAACCTTTGAGAAATTGTCGTTGCTGATTGATTTTCCAGTGGAAGGTTACCGGAGTACGTGATCGTTAGCTTCACTTAAGAAGAGGAAGAAAAAGGTGTGATGAGTTTTTTTCTTACTTGAAAATAAAAATATCTGGTGTGTGTATTTACACGTTATGTGTGTGTATTTTTTAATGGGACTGTTATACGGGTATGCAAAGAAAAGATATTAAAAAGCTTGTATAATTTCGTTTTTGGACTTTTTTATGAAATGCCATGTCGACACAAACTATTTTATCCATTCGTCCAAACCCAGGTCGGACCTACTATATTAAAAGAAATTGTGATTCTATCACAACCAAAAAATAATTTTTTGAGAAACTGAAAACTCGTTAAATCAAATTTTTTTAACAATTTAAGAGAAAAAAAATGAAATTCTTATTTTTTAAATTATACTAGTACTATATACTAAAAGTGGGGAGAAGGTTAGTCCCGTTTGGTCACGCCGTTAAGTATTTTTGTGGGTGTGTCACCTTTTTATTGGTTGTCCTAAATGTGTTATCATTGGTTTACAAAAACATCTCTGACATTTCCTACAGTGCAAAAACACTGTTTTCAACTGTTTATTTCCGTTAATACACTAACAGAAACTGTTTGTTCGTGTTAAAAAAAACCCTTTCTCGAATCTTCCACATCTTACTACGTGTAAAAAACACAGTCCTCTCTCCTCTACCTCTCAAAACACAGGGACACACTTGCTGATTATTCATAGATATGTTTACCACTTTTTTACCTTCGTGTTACACATCGATTTGGTGGTATATTGATCAAGATCTGGGTATAATTTGGTGGCTGATGCAAGTTACAGACATGGTGTGACTTCCGGCAAAATTAGGGTTTGAATTAATTTGGGGGTTTTCCTAATTTTGTTTTAGTTTTGGTTTAAATAAATTAGGGTTTATATTTGATTGTTTTTTTTTTTTTTTTTATTTGATAGTTGTCAGTCTTGATGGTGGTTTCGTGGAGGAAGAGATTCCTAATTTTGTTTTAGGTATATATGTTGTTGGACTGATACGTAACGGAGATAACAAGACTACGTAATTACAGTTGGTTCTGACAGCAAACAAATGATATTGTTTCAGTAATTTTATCGTATTATTGGATTTAAGATGTGTTTGGATTATTGATCATGATTCAGTATAGGATTCTAACTGTGCTCATTTCTTCAGGTCGAGGTTGTACCTCCATTTTTATAATTATAGATTGTGTTTATTGTGGTGTTATTATATAACCATGTCTACAACTTGCTTATTATATAACCATTTCCTCTAAGAAAGCAACTTTTTTCATTGAATCTTAATTAATTAGTCTGGTGTTACAGGAACGGTGTTGTTTCTTATTTATTTGAACAGCGTCTGCAGGATACGTGTGCTGGTGGTCTTTTATTTAACAGATATGCTCATTTAGTTATTACCTCTTATTCGCACAAACCTTAAGCTGCTATTCGCTTGATGTGTGTTGCCGCTGGGTGACATGTGACTTGGTACCAAATCCTCACTTAATAACATAAACGCATAAGGATCTGATGATGCTATTGCTTTTGTGCGTATACGATTTTTCAGCTATAATAAGCTGTTGAAAGGTGGTGGGTGAAACCGATCCGTATCATGGCGGGGCAGCGCGACTTTGTGTTTGCAGCCATGACGGGTCGGATTCTGCAATTGTAGGGTAGGTTTGCTGAGCTTGCAGATGGCATGGCAAACTTGGTGAGGTTGCACCCACGACAGGCATACGGAGATGATGATGATGATATTGCTTTTGTGCGTATATGATTTTTCAGATATAATAAGCTGCTGAACCGTGGTGGGTGAAACTGATCCGTATCTTGGCGGGGCAGCACGACTTCGTGTTTGCAGCCATGACGGATCATATATCCGTTTATAAGGTTCCACACTCGCAATTCTGAGCCAAAGAGTACCACACTTCGAAGCTTTTGTTGCACCAGGTTCATGGAACAAACCTTTTGTCCCTTACCATGTTATTAGCTTTATCAAGGCGATGGTGAACATTTTTCCTGCATTTGCCTTTTTCGAATGTGTGTGTTCAACGTGTCTGTTCATGTGGTGTGTTCAGGGATGAGTTCAGTGACTAAGTCGTTCTGTAGCTTTAGTTAGTGTGTTCGGGAGAGTAGCTTCAGTGAGTAAGTTCGCCGGTGTGTTTAATGGGTGAGTTGAGCAGGTGAGTAACTTAGTGGGTGTGTTTAATGGGTGCATCGAGCGGGTGGGTTCAGTGAACGTTCAGAAATTAGGTCTTGACCTTTTTCTATGAAATTGCATTTTGCCTTAGATAACGCAAATGAACACCTTTTTTGTTCAAATGATTTGCTAAACATATCAAACTGTATGTAAGTGTCTACTTGCAAAATTGATGATGTTGCTTTTTTTTAATTGGGATGGACGGGTCAGATACATCTGCAATTGCAGGGTAGCTTTCCTGAGCTTGCAGACGGCATGAAAAACTTGGTGAGGGTGCAGCCACGGCAGGCATACCGCGATGATGATGATATTGCTTTTGTGCGTATATGATTTTTCAGCTATAATAAGTTGTTGAACTGTGGTGGGTGAAACTGATCAATATCTTGGCGGGGCAGCACGACTTCGTTTTTGCAGCCATGACGGATCAGATACTCGTCTATAAGGTTCCGCACTCGCAATTCTGAGCCTAAGAGTACCACACTTCGAAGCTTTTGTTGCACCAGGTTCATGGAACGAAGGTTTTCATTGGCATGTTTTTTTGCTGGTTTGTAATTGTGGTTAAGATTCCAGGTTACTAGCATGTGCTTCATCAATGTTTTGGTTTATTGGTTAGCAACTTTAGCCGGGTATGGTTTGCTTTGTTTGGGTTGTGGGTTGATGCCTTTTCTGACTTGATATAGAAAAGGTAGCATGGAAAATGCTTTTAGAGACTTGACGTTCCATCTGAATAGTGAACCGATGAGTGTGTAAATACTCATCATTTTGTACCATTTAAACCGCAAATTCATCCGAAAACACTCGAAACACATCAAATGATCAAAATATCACAAATCGTTGTTTTATGTGTTTTAAATGCAAAAATATCAAAATCGATGAAAAACATATCAAATTTGCAAAATTGCGCTTTAGTCCCCAAGTTTCAAAAATTGTCAAAAATAGTCCCCGAGTCAAAATTTCAAAGAAAAATCATCAAAGGTCCTTTTAAATCATAACTTGTCAAATTTGGTCCTTTGGTGAAAAATGTAAAAAGTTTTGAGAAATTACAATTTGGTCCTTCAAGTTTGCAAATTGACAGAATTGGCCCCTGGAAAAATTGAAAAAGGCAATTTTGGTCCTTGTAATGTTAACACTTGCCAAATTCAGTCCCTAAAACACTTTTGCAAAATTACATAATTGGTCCCTTGTTTTGTGGAAATTGCAAATATGGTCCTTGTGTGTTAACTCTTCCCAAACGGACCCTTATTACACCTTGGCCCAAATAAAATACCCAGCCCAATACTTATTACCCGAATCCAACCCAACCCTGTGATATTAAAACCCGGTCAAAACAGTTTGACCCATCCTTCCTCTCTCATTCACGAGATACACTTCACCATCATTCCCCCGCAAACTCACTTTGATACACTCCATCTCACCATCATCACCCTATTTCCTCACCCTCCAAGCAGATAGAGCCAAAGGAGAATTAAATGCATTATCTCAACCTACAATTTATTAAACCTGGATTTACGCCAAAATGTTTTAAATGGCGGGATCAATTTCAATGATCCAAGGTCATTTATTCTTCGGATATGTCCAAGAAAGTGAGAGAAGCAGACCTGGGTGTATAAAAAGCCAAGAGTAGTTACAAGGAGAGAGTTAGCTTTTATATTTTTAGCAATGAATGTCGTTTTATAAATTCCTTAGTCTAAATTAGATTTACATTTGTAATTTCAAGTTCTGTGTACTTAAGTAAACCTTGTTAGTGTATTTTAACTTGATTCAAGTATTAATTTCAGTTTATGTTAAATTTCCATAGTCAATGTTAACTGTTGAAATTTCAAGTCTCAAACTCATTTGTTTAAGCTGGTAGCAATTCAATTCCAATCTCAAAAACTTTTACAAGCTCATAAAAGCTTTCTATAAGCTCACCATTCATTTTTACTCACTTGTGAACCTTGGTCAATAAAAGTCAACACGGGTACAAAAGTTGAAGCAGAATGGATATGGGTTGTGCAGGCATGGAAATGGGTTGAATAGGCTTGATTTGGGTTGGAATTGATAGGATTAGAGGTTCTTGTTTCACATATTTGCTAGCCACTGTGGCTTGGACTCTTGTAAGTCATTTTCACAAGTTTATGCACCATCTGTAATTGTAATTTAAATATGTTAAAACCTGTTCTAGTAGTGGTAGTTTAGCTATATTAAGTTAGTTGGATCACACAAATAAGTAGTTTCATTGTTAAAATCTTTTTTAGTTGCAAATCTAGTCATTAAGGGGTGTTTGGCTTAATCTGTCTATCTGTCTTTAAGGCCTAGGCAGTGTTAGATTTTAGTTGTTTTATGTTAGTTAAGGTCATTTGAGATCATTTTAGTCAATAACTTGGATCTGCATAGCCTAAAAGTCAATCTTGCACTCAAATCTCTTTCACCTGTTAACTGTTGGATTTTGAGATCTGCTATTGCTTATTTTGTGTTAAGTAATCATCAACACTGCTTGCATTACATTTGTCACATCTTATAACATCTTCATCAGTCTTAAAACTGGATCCAAAATCCATTTTGGTCAAATTTCATGAATTTGTCAAAAGTCAAAATAGCTAAAAAGTGGTTTTGAGGTCAGTTACAAGGAATTGTTTTGAGTTCATTTATGGGACTCACTCAGTGAATCTTGGTCTTTTAGAAAGCTCAGCTGGTGATTTTTCTTGTGATCAATTTACTTGATTTTTACAATTTTTTCTAAAGCTTCAAACAAGCTCATGTTTCAGGCCAAAAGTGCCCTGCTCCTGAGTCAGTGAATACTGAGTTTTACTCAGTTTTTGTAACTTGTACACAGTGCTCATAAGAGCTTGTCATAAGCTGATTTTTGGTACATTTAATCTCAACCAGGTCTACTTCAGTTTCCAATTAGTAGTTTTAAGTTTGAGCTTATTCTTAAGCTTGTACATGTGCTTAAACTTGCCACTCAGACACTGTTTTAGCTTAAATCTCATAGACATCAAATCCTTTGAGCTTGTTGTTTCTGTGGTTGTGGCTTGTTGAATCTAGTTGAAATTGGTCACTTTTAGTAGTGTAGAACATCTGTATTCAGTAGTTGGCTTGTTTGTATCATTTAGCTTATTTTAGTGCTTAATAATAAGCACTTTCCAAAGCAGCTTCATATTTCTCCAAACAAGTGCCTGTTTTTCCATTTTCTCAGATTCTAGTATTAATTTAGAGTTTTCCGAAAATTTCAGATTTTTCCAAGTTGTTTAGCTATTTTCATAATTTAAATTAGTTTTTAATCAATTTTAATTAGCTTTTAATATAAAAAATCCGAAAAGGTTCAAAAAATAATTTTTCAATTTTATTAAGTTTAGATAAATATAAGAAGTGAAAAAAGTAATTTTCTAGATTTTCATAGTCTATTTGGTAATTTTAGTAATTTAATTAGTTTTTAATAGTTTAAAATTCATAAAAATAGAGAAATAATCGAAAAAATACAAAATAGTTGTGAAAATTCTAGTTTGATATTTTAGACTTTTCCATTTCATAATTTCATTTTTCTAGCTTTGTTTCCTAATTTCTTGTATTTTAGTTAATTATTAAATAATTAAAAATAGTTTTTAATTAATAATAATTAGATAATTAGTTATAAAAATAGTTTTCTTTTTCTAAAAAGTTTCTTTTATCATTAGGTTTATAAAAATATCATTTTCATATTTTTAGGATTAATATTGTAGAAGTTTCACTTTTTAATTTGTACGTCGCGTAGATTTTAATTTCAGTTTTATAAAAACATAAAAACAAAAACATCATTGTAAAAATAGTGATAGCGTTTATTTAATAGATTTTATCTTTTTAATTTTCTTTAATTTGCATTTAAGCCGTTTTAATTTGTTGGCTTTTCCCGTAGTTATAATCATAATCAAAATCCTTTTCCGCTCAAACTCCTCGATCACAGACGTTTGATAAATCATTGCATAGCTCATTTGGGACATAACAACCCGGAAACATTGTGCTCCTCGGATCTTCATTGATTTCGTCTTTGAAGTTTTTTTAGGTTTCTTACACTTGCGTGAGAGAACTTGACGGTTTCTTGCATCGAAACTGTTGCTTCATGTGCCCTGGCTTAGAAAACAAAACCATTGTTTGGTATATGTGCAAAAACGTCATGTTGATTTCTATAATTTCAAGTTAAAGGTTTGATTCGTTGTCCATATCTATTTTTTCCTTTCTTTTGAGAATCTTTTTTTACATATAGTGATGATTCATGTGAGAGATTTTGTACCTAAAGGCTTTCACTGATGATTTTGATAGACTAAGTTATATGTATAAATGGAATGCTAGGAAGAATGTATTTTAGTGTGTATTTGGTCGTGGGTTTTCATTCTCTGTTTGTGTTTTTATAAATTGGGTAGTTTGAAAATTGCACTTATGTTCCTTTGGGTATGGTTCCATTTAAGATTAGGGTATCTGTAGAAAGTTTTCGATTTTTAAATTCTTTCCCAAAGTGATGTGGTTGATTTGTTGATTCATAAGACATGTAAAATGATTAGTTTGCTGATGGTTGAGTGCAGCTTACTGTGCTGAATTGCTGATGCGTGCTTGCCACTAAACATGTAAAATGATTAGTTTGCTGATGGTTGATTGTTGGTATCGATCCTGCTTATAGCGTACTTGAAACTTAGCTTGTTGATATAGCTTGCAGCCGACGGTGCTTTCCGTTGTTTTGGAGTGTCTGTTGTGGAAAACTAGAAGGGGGGGTTGAATAGTTTTGCCGATTTTAAGTTAGTTTCAAAAACTTTTAGATTCGATGTTATGTGAAATCGTATGAATGAAGAGATAGTATAGATCTAAGAGTAATGCAAGTAAAGTAAGTAAAGTAAAGGATAAAAATGACACAACCGATTTATAGTGGTTCCGCTATAAGGACACCTTCCTAGCCCTACTCCACTCCCCGAGTTACCTACTTGAGAGTTCAAGCACTATGTCAACAAACTCCTTCAACTTGGCGGAGAAGCCTTCACAACGTTGCTTACACCTTTTTCCGGTACAAAGCTAAATACCGAGTCCGTAACACGGAGGACCAAACCAACACTACTATAACACAACAAATATGTGAAATATGAAATACAAGATCTTCGCTACAGAAATCTTGTGGAGGAACAAATCAATCAAGGACCCCTTGCTTGGATGACTTGTAGAATGCTCGTGATCTCGCCTTATAGAAGGACCTATATGAGAATCAAAATAGAAGAAAGAAGAACAAATCTCTAGATCAAGTGATCTTTTGTTAGAAGAGTGTAAGAATATATGAAAGAGTTTGTAAGAAGAGGGGTGAGTAAAAATGAAGAAATGGCTCTCTATTTATAGGCAAATTCTTACCACTGTTGCACGGATCCCTTGCTTGAGGGATCCGTCTAGTGTAACTCCAGGGATCCGTGAGACGCTCCTCTTTGCCCATGGGTTTTTGGGTTATGGGTCATGGGTTATGGTTTGAACCATGGGTATCTAAGTAGATACAATGTATCTAATAGATGCAATGTATCTAATAGATGCAATGCATCTAGTCAATGGGTATGGGTTAACTCCATGGGTTATGGATATGCTCCATGAGTATGGGTCATGGGTTGTGGTTTTTACCCATCCTAACAAACTATTACAACAAATGAATTATTACAACAATTTGTATTAAATGACTATATGTAAATGCTTTACAAAAATAACATGTATCCTTATAACTTTACTTATGATAACATTATATTTGTTATCAACAAAACACAAAGAGATCGCTAAATATTAATAAACGTTTTTACGGTTTATTTGTATTAACAATCTCCCCCTTTTTGTTGATGACAAAACATAATGTTACGATGAGTAAAACTTAAGATTAGATGTATGTTTTGAAAGCATAAGTTTTACTTCTTCTCCCCCTTTTTGTCGAAACAAAAAGTGACTCTAATGAAGAAATAAAATGTGGAAAAATAGTTCCACGTATCTCTAACTCCCCCTTGACGGTAGCTCCCCCTAGAATAGGGCGTCAAGTGAGAAAATATAAAACCTACAAAGAAAAGGTTAGTAGTAACATGCATAAATAATCTTGTGATTGACGAGAATCAAGATTGGGAGCCAAGGTATGTAAACAAAGCCTTGTAATAAAATAACAAAGTGTAGTGGTATTTATGCCACCTACAAGCATGTAAAACTAAGAACAAGACTTGTTCTAAAAATGACTCAAAAGAAAATACTAAAAATAATAAAATGATTCCTTCCATGCTTGCATAAGGTTATGGATGGAAGTTTTGGTGAGTAATGATGTTGATGCGATCAAGGATGAGGTTAAGTATGACTCGCATTTCTTCCCTAATTTCTATTGCAAGATCTCTAGTGGATTGGCAATGTTCACAATGTAAGTGATGTGGGTAATGTATGCGGAAGTTTTCCGGGGTTAGTTTGTTTTGTGAGTTGCGGAAGTTGTGGTGGAAAAGTTGGAAAATACGGATCAAAGTCCGGAATGTTTGGAAGTGGTGGTGGAAAAGAACCTAGATGTTCTTGTAACACAATGGGAGCTAAAGGTGGTGAGGTTTCAAGGTCTTTGAAGATTGTGTTTGGAGATGTGGGAGGTGTTAAAAATACTAGTTCTTTTTGGTTGGTTTGTTGGGATCTTGTTGGAGTCTTAAGGAGTTCCAAAAGAGTGACCTTAGGTGGAGATTTGATGGGTGACAAAGTTGGTGTACTTGTTGGAGATGAAGGAGGTGCTACAATGGAAGCATTTTGTGGTGAATGAGTGGTTGGTGATGAACCATTTGATGATGGTTTTGCTAAGCAACACGGTCGGATGCTAATCCGTGCGGTTTTTCTAGATTTGGGTGGTGGTACTTTGGAAGGTGGGAGGACAAAATTTTGGATTTCTTGAAAAGGACTGTTTGTACTAGGTGATTCATCTATGTTGGAAGATCTTTTGGATGACATGATGATGTTTATTTGTGAGTTTGAGAGTGATGAATATGCAAGCATTTTGGGAATCCTATTTATAGAAAAATAATGCATTGTAATGAATGCTTGACCCAAAATGTGGATTAAAATCTAATGATTAGATATGAATTTAAGGCATGTGATCATGAGAACACAAGCATTAAGTAACATACTCAAAAAAAATGATGAAAGTATAGAAGTTTTCATCCAAAGTTAGAAAAATAGAATATAATTTTAGCTTCTGTCTCATGGATCCCACTGATCCTTCCCTTGAGGGAACCGTCCAGCGTTAATGCTGGGATCCGTGGTATTGGTGACTCAGGCAGCTCAAAATTTTCCTTTTGGAAACATTTGTGCCTAGTGTGTGCCTATATGCAAACCATTTGGAGTTGTGGTTATCTCGACTCCTAAAAAGAAAAGGAAAGTAAACTAGAAGTGAAAAAGCACACTATCATGTGAGATAACCCGAGTGCTCCTAATTCATTTTTGATTAAATGAATGTATCCGAAAACACATATTAGTTATGTGTCCTCTTTAGTATTCAAAAGACATTAGATGCAATGAAAACGTGTTTTTACTTTGTATTAATAATAAGAAAGATTTTTCCTAGACGTGAGAAATAGCTTATATGAAAGTGATACGGGAAGAGGTATCCTTTTAGAAAGCATTTCGAAAAAGTTTCTTTGTATGAAGAAATGGTTGAAGAAAAATAGGTATGAGCTTACGTGTTGTAAGAGAAAGCTTACTTTGAAAAGTAAGGAAAAATTATGAAAGTACGAGTTGTAGATAAAAACTATGTTAGGAATTATGATGAGTGTCTAAATACTCATCATTTTACATAATCTAAGCGCAAAATCATCGAAAACACTCAAAAACACATCAAAATGATCAAATTATCACAAATCGGTGTTTTATGTGTTTTAAATGCAAAAATATCAAAATCGGATGAAAAATGTATCAAGTTTGCAAAATTGGCGGTTTTAGTCCCCAGTTTTAAAAGTTGTCAAATCTAGTCCACGGAATTCAAAAATGTGAAATTTATCATTCAAGGTCCTGAAGTATTCTAAGTTGTTTAAAATGATCCTTGAATGATTCTTTGGTCAATTAGCGAAAGGTCCTCAACTTTGGAAATTTACAAAATAGTCCTTGGACCTTTGAAAATGGATTTTATGCAAAAGGGCCCTTGTTCTATCAAAGTTTGTCAAAATTGGTCCTTGTGAGAGCATTGGAAAATATCAATTTCAGTCCTTGATGTTTGGCAATTTACACTTTTGGTCCTTGTTATTTATCCTAAACCAAGCGGACACAATATAATATCCAAGCCCAATATCAAGCCCAAATCCAATCAATATACTAGCCCAACACTGCCTTTGACCCTTGACCCTTGACCCCAGTCACAATTCAATTGGACCCAGCCACATCCCTTTGAACCCCTTTGTTATTAAAGTTCGTGGTCAACCAAAGTCAAAACCCACCTCTGGCGCTCAATACCGAGCAACTTGTAGCCATGTCTCTCCCCAACTGAAACCTCAAAACCATGACTGGTTTCACCCATTTTCAACCCCTCCCATTCCTTGTCCCTCCACTCCTATACACTCCAAAATCCTTTAATTACTTCAACCAAAACCAATTAAAGCAAAAACACCTATGAAGAATTTTTGGCGCCAAAAAGCAACTTGGGCGGTTATGATTATTCTAGCCATCCAATGGTTCAAGTTTGGTGGGAAAGTCTCGAGAGACACGTGGGATGTGGAAAAGTCTATAAAGAAGAGAGTTATGCAATGTATTGATGTATCTAGTGTAATATTTATTTTTCAAGTCGTTTTAGTTAATTTCCACTTTCGGTTTATGTTTTAAGCTTAAAACTTTGTATTTCAAGTTATTATGTTATAAGAAAGCTTTTGTGAAGATTTAATTCAAGTATCATATTGTATTTCATCTTATGCAATTTTCCTCAAATTCAAAAAATCTCATGTTGTTTCAAATGGTGTTTTCGAGTTGTTTGTATGGACTAGATTAAGTCACTTAAGCTCCTAGAAAGCTCATTGAAGCTTTTAGTTAACTTAAAATCGTTTAGACTCAAAATCAAAAATCACCAAAATCCAAATAAATACTTGAAAAATAAAAAGGGTTCTATGGAAGTGTTCACAATTTGGAGCAAGGTATATAATGGATGGCCTTGGGTTAGTAGCTTATTGGTAAGCTTATAGGGTGTTAGTTGATCTTGGTTCTCGGTTTAAGCATTGGAAGCTTTTGTAAGCTCTTTTGATCATTTTGGCATTTCTTGTTTTGCTTGTTCATTAGCTCTAATTCCTATTTCTATTTGTTTACTAGTTATAACTTAGTATGTTTGATCATTAAAATCGGTAGTTTGTTAACTTAAATTTGTATTTTGCAAAAATCTCATTTTGACGATTAAAAAGCATAATCATAGAATCTTAGTTTAATGTTGTTAGTGATTGTTGATTTGTGCTTCATTAGTGCTAATAAGTGATAATACAAGGTGCGAAATCAAGTTTATGGTTTAAATTGTGATTTGCTTTGAAAAAGTTCATAACGATCAACAATAAGGTGTGTTTGGTTTAGTGTGTTCAAAGGTTCTTTGGTCTTTAGTTTTGTTGGAAATCTGTCTAAATAGGTCTAAACAACTTAATTTCATCAAGAAATCAAGTTCTTATTAGCAAAAGTCAAAAATCATATAATCTTGTATCATGCGATCCTTTGTTGGATTTTTCAAAAGCATGATCATCATTTTGTGTTCAAAAGTTGTTAATCTTGCTTAAGTTAGTCTTATCTTACTTTATAACAACATATCGATGAATTAGATCAAATCAAATCTCATTTTGGTCAACTTTTGGTTTTTCTCAAAAGTCAAAATTCTCAAAAGGTCGTTTTGAATAAACTTGGAATTTCACTGTGGGTTTATTAAAGAGATTCAGTTTATAAGCTCTTGGGGTATTGTAGTCTAGTTGGTAAAGAAAATACAAAATGATAGTTCTTGGTTTTTAGCTTTTTGAGTGCTTATTTTATAGCTTTTTGTGGGTACTTTTTTGAAAAGCGCCACATGCACGAACTTGGTACCAACTTGATAAGCTTGCATTAAGCTTATTACTTGTCCAAATCTCTTGTTCTCTAGTTCTTTGGAAAGCCAACCTGGTCTTCTTGGATTGTCAAGTCTTGTTTTTCACTTTTGAGCTTATTAGCTAGAATTTGCTAAAGCTTAAAGTCTGTCCCATTTTACATTTTCATCTCAAATAAGCAAAGTGCTTATTGGCTTATTCTAGCTTATCGGTGTGTTTCTTTGCATACTTTAGCTTCATTTCAGTTCATTTAGCTTGTTTGAATCTTAATTTGAGCTTTTGTTTCATATTGAGCTTGTTTGAGCTTATTTCACCCAAATAAGCTCTTATATCCTTGTTGGATTAATAAGCTCATCAAATTAGCTTATTTGAGTTTTGTAAATTTTTGTCTTTATTAAAGTTTCATATTATTAGTATATAAGTAGTTTTCAAAATAAAAATCACAAAACATCAATATAAAAATAGTGATAGCGTTTATTTAAGATTTTTAGCTTTTTGATTTTTCTTTTCAACTTATTAATAAGCAAATCTTGTTTTCTCTTTTCTTAGGTTTCTGTTATCATATAGGATTTTTAGAAAAGTTTCATTTTTCTCTATCTTTTAGTATTTATTATAATTATAAATAGTTAAAAATAATAAATAATTAGTAATAAATAATTAAAAGTCTAAAAATATATTTTCTGTTTTAAAATTAGTTTTATCATATTTTAGATTTTCAAAGTTAAAATTTTATTTTTCCAAGTTTATTTTCTATTTTCTAGTATTTAAGTGTATTTTAAATAGTTATTAATTAGTAATAATTAGATAAAAGTGTGAAAAATATATTTTTAGTTTTAAAATTAGTTTTATAGTATTTTAGATTTTCAGAATCATAAGTTTATTTTTCTAGCCTTATTTTGTATTTTCTTTCATTTTAGAGTATTTATTAAATAGTTAAAATAGTTTTTAATTAATAATAATTAATTAAATAGTGTTAAAAATAATTTTCTTTTTCTAATAATTTTCTTTTATTTTTAGGATTCCAAAATGTCATTTTATATTTTTAGGTCTTTTATTTCTTAGTTTTCACTTTTTATTTTGTGCGTATCGTAGTTTTAAAACTTACGTTTACGTTTCTTTGATCTGGTTGTTGTGCTTTCCAATTCGTGTCCAATTCTATTCCAAATCAATCGGTAGTGTAATTTCTAATCATAACCTTTGGATCACTATCCTTAGTGATCATTCTATCTTCTGAGTTTGTTTAACACACCATTGAGTCTCCTTGGGACTAAACGACAGGAATCCCTGTATTCTCGATCTTAATTGTATTTGTGTACGGCGGTTTTAAGTCTTTTGACTTGTTGTTTTGCGAGATCAAAATTTTAGGCGCCATTGCTTGGGAGGCTTTAGCGTGTGTTTAGCCATTTCGGATCCATTGTTGCACATACCCATCATTTGTAAAAAGTTTTTGTAAAGTTATAAGAAAACCAAAAAGTCATTAACACTTTTCCTAAAGTGTTAAAACACCAAAAAATATAAAACAACAAAACAATCGGAGCGTTTTCTATTTTGTATTCTCTTTTAAGGTGATTCTTGAAGAGATACGATTTGGTTAAGCGGACGATAACAAAAATATTGTCCAAAAGTTTTTAAACCCATCGCACAAATCTAACCTCGTCTTTTCGGTGGTACTTAAAATATACATAAAATCAACCACCGCAAATCAAGGCGATGCACTACCTAGCGGGGTGCGACCATTAATAAGTTCCCGAACATCGATTTAAAACTTGCCTTTGTGTCACTTGTGATTTGGTGTACCTTTTTCAAAGCCATTTCATTTGTGATTATTGGTTAAGTTCACTTGTGTTTTGCCTCATTTGTTTTGAAAATTGGTTTTATACATAGTGCATGCTTTTCGTTCTTCGATTCTACAAGTCCACTTTCCGAACTTGGAAACATTCCTCGAGCGTGAGGGCGTTCGGCTCCTTGACCGTGGTGAGGCGTCTACCACCACCACCTCACGCCGAAATGGCGGAAGACAAACCCATGAATGAGCTTCTCCAAGCACCCATCGAGGGTTACGGAGATGCCATTGTTGTTCCGACCATCGTGGGCGACACTTTCGAGCTCAAAACCGGGTTGCTCAATCTAGTAACCCAAAGCCAATTCTATGGTTTTGGCGGGATGATCCTCATGCACACATTCGATGGTTTAACAAGATAGCATCTACCATCAAGTACAAGAATGTCCCATCCGAAGCTATCAAGCTTCTTTTCCCATTTTCTCTAGAGGACAAGCCGGAATTGGCTTGAGAAACAACCCCTCGTTCTATAGAGACATGGGAAGATCTTGTCACCAAATTAGTTAACGAGTTCTATCCTCCATCCCGAACCACAAGTCTTAAGAATGAGATAATGAAATTTTCTCGAGATTTGATGAATCATTCGGGAGGCATGGGATCGTTACAAAGAGTTGCCATGAGTGTCCGCATCACGGTTTTACGAGTTAATGCAAATGGATACTTTCTACAATGGTCTCAATCGGGCCAATCAAGATTCTTTGAATGCCTCCGCGGAGGTAATTTCTGAGCAAGACCACCAAAGAGGCCTTGCGGATCATTGAGAACAAATCTCGGTCCGTCCTTTCGAGCTAAGACATATCGGTCTAATCTTGGACCTTCTTCTTCTTCATCCCGTGAGTACATCTAGCACCGATGCTAAGATTGATAAACTCACGAGACATTGTTCGAGCTTTGGTTCTTGCTAACGAGAAGAAAGTCTCCTTCACTCGACCACCAACACATCTTGAAGTGAAGAAAGTTGAAGTTGTGTCACTTGTGGTGGTCCTCATGCTTACTACAATTGTCTTGCCACCGATGGTAGTCCTTTTGAGGCCAATGCTTTAGCCGGTAGTTCACAACAAGGAGGTAATCAATACCGTCCTCAAAATGAACCACACTACCGTGCTAACACTAATCGAGCACCACCGGTTTCAATCAAAATCATAACATGCAAAACCGGAATCGAGAACCAACCAAGAATGAACCAAGGTTATCAAAACCAAGGTAATTTCTATCTGGACCCAATCAAGGTTTCCAACATCAAGGAAACCCTCATCAAAACAATTTCAATCGAGGGAATCAATTTCATGGGAATATGAATCCTAATCAAGGAATTTTGGTCATAATCAAAACATCGACCTCAAATTGTCCCTCCAGCTCCTCCGTCATTACTCCTCCGGGACCATCATCGATGAGTTCTTGAAGCGGTTTATGAAATCCCAAGATGAAATGAACAGGTTGTTGGTCGGTCAGTTAGCGATCTGAAGAAGTCTTTAAATGATCGACCCTCGGGCTCGGTACTTTACCGAGCAACACGATCGCTAACCCGAGGCGATGCCAAGCGATCACAACCAGTGGTGTTTCATACTGCTGGACTGCTGTTCCTACTACCTCTTCTTCTTCTTCTCTTCCTAAGGTAGTGGACGGTGAACCTCCAAAACATAATGGACCTCGACTCCAATGCCACCTCCACGGTGCCAATGAGTCAAGTTACCAAGGATACAACGGACAAAGTGCATAATTCAAGCCCACGAAGTACCGCACACGTCCAACCTTGGTAGTCCAACCTCAGTGGTCCGAAACCCCGGTCTAATCAAGGAGTTGTTTTGAACCTCCTATAGCTCTGTTGAGAATCAATCCAAATCTTCTATTCCTTACCCATCACGTTTGAATGAGCAAAAGCTCATGAGAAAGCTAGTCATCAAATGGATAAATTTTCCAAATTTTCCAAGAGTTACATTTGACATAAGCTGCGGATGCTATCATCTTGATGCCCAAGTTCGCATCAACTCTCAAGCACATGTTAAGCAATAAGGAAAAATTGTTTGAAATGGCTAAGACTCCTCTTAACGAGCGCTTTCGTGATTATTCGAAAAAGCTTCTGAAAAGCTTGGAGATCTGGGAAATTTCTCTTACCTTGTGTATTCCGGGAATGGTTGAATGCTTTGCCCTAGCGGATCTTGGTGCAAGCATTAATCTTATGCCATATTCGATGTGGAAGAAACTTTCTCTTAGGAACTCACTCCTACATGCATGACTCTCGAGCTTGCGATCGTTCCATATCCGTCCTCTTGGCATTCTTGAGGGCGTATTTGTAAAAGTAGGAAAGTTCCATTTCGGTGACTTCGTGGTTGTTGATTTTGATGCCGATCATCGGGTTCCTCTCATTGTTGGTCGAGGATTCACGAGCGGGCGTGCTCTCATAGATGTATTTGAGCAAGAAATCACATTGCGTGTTGGTAATGAAGTGTCACCTTCAACCTTGACCAAACTTGAGATACTCCGCAAATTATGATTACGAATCGGTTAACGAATAGATATCATTGATGTTGCTTCGATGAGTACTCTCGAAGTTCTTGGTTATTCTCATAATTACGTGAGTGGGGATTCCACCACATCTTCTCGACCTATCATAGCCAATTCTACTCCTTCTATCACTCCGTTTGAGGCGACTTCATCTTAGATGAGATTGAAGCATATTTGGCTAGTGATTACGTACCTTGGGAAATTGATCACGCTCAATTGATATTGAGGGGACATACTTCTTATTGAGAAGTTGCTCAATGATGATCCATCATCAACCCTCATCCTAGTGATTCAATCCCGGTTGAGATTAATCAAAATGAGATTAATCCGGAGGAGATATTCTTCTTGAGAAAGTGTCAAATCTGGATACTTCTCTTCCTCTCCTCCCATCAAACTTCATAACAAGGAAGTCAATTCGGTTGAGAAAGCGAAGAATTTCACGAGGTTGAGCTTAAGGACTTACCTCCTCATCTCGAGTATGCATTCCTTGAAGGTGATGATAAATTACCCGTCATTATTGCTCGAGATTTGAGTAAAGATGAAAAAGTGCTCTCATTAAAATCTTGAAGTCACACAAGCAAGCAATTGCTTGGAAACTCTCCGACATCAAAGGTATAAACCACGAGTTTTGTACTCATAAAATCTTGATGGAGGATGACTTCAAACCAGCATTCAACATCGAGGCGTGTGAATCCAAAAATCCATGATGTTATCAAACAAGAGGTTATCAAACTTCTTGATGCGGGATTGATTTACCCGATCTCGAGCAGTCCTTGGGTCAGCCCAATTCATTGTGTCCGAAAAAGGGTGGCATTCTTGTTATCACAAATGAAGATAACGAGTTAATTCCAACTCGATTGGTTACGGGATGGCGTGTTTGCATCGACTATCGTAAGTTGAATGGCGCCACCGTAAAGACCATTTTCCTACCCTTCATGGACGGATGCTTGAGAGATTAGCGGGGAATGAGTACTATTGCTTCCTTGATGGTTTCTCGGGTTACTTTCAGATCCCTATTGATCCACGGGATCAAGAGAGACCACATTCACTTGCCCATACGGAACTTTTGCCTACAAGCGTATGCCTTTTGGCTTATGTAATGCTCACAGCACGTTCAACGATGTATGATGGCCATATTCCACGACATGATCGGAAACAATGGAAGTGTTTATGGATGACTTCTCGGTCATTGGGGATTCTTTTCAATCATGTCTCTCCATTTAGATAAAATGCTTCAAAGGTGTGAAGACACCAATCTTTGTCTAAAGCGGGAGAAAAGTCACTTATGGTCAAAGAAGGCATTGTCCTTGGCCATAAGATTTCAAAGAATGGGATTGAGGTAGATAGAGCAAAAGTTGATGTCATTGCTAAATTACCTCATCCTACTACCGTCAAAGGTATTAGGAGTTTTTGGGTCATGCGGTTTCTATCGTAGATTCATTCAAGATTTTCCAAAATCGCCCGACCTATGACCCATCTTCTTGAAAAGGATGCTCCTTTTATCTTCTCACCCGAGTGCATCATAGCTTTTGAAACATTGAAGAAAAAGCTAGCTGAAGCACCATTCTCGTTGCTCCGGTTGGGACTTGCCTTTTGAGCTCATGTGCGATGCAAGTGATTTTGCTATCGGTGCGGTCCTAGGGCAACGAAGAAATAAGCATTTTCGACCTATTCACTCATAAGCAAAACTATGGTGAGGCTCAAACTCATTACACCACCACGGAAAAGAGCTATTAGCCGTGGTGTATGCTTTTGAGAAGTTTCGGCCGTATCTTATCTTGACCAAATCGTAGTGTATACGGATCACTCGGCTCTTAAATATCTCTTTGCAAAACAAGATGCAAAGCCGAGATTGCTTCGTTGGATTCTCCTCCTCCAAGAATTTGATATCATTATCGTGATAAAAAGGAGCGAGAATCTAGCTGGTGATCATCTGTCCAGTTAGAAAACCCTCACCAAGATGTTTTCGAGAAAAAGAAATAAATGAAACATTTCCTCTCGAGACACTCAATGCGGTTTCTTTTCGTGGAAATTCTACCACCCCATGGTTTCTTGACTTTGCAAATTACCATGCGGGTAACTTCATTAATGAAAGGGATGTCGACCAATGAAAGAACAAATTCTTCAAAGATGTTAAACATTATTTACGGGACGACCCTTTCTTGTTCAAAATCTGTGCGGATCAAGTCATCCGCGGTGTGTTTATGGACGAGGAAGCTATTGACATTCTCACGACTTGCCATCTTTGGACCCACGGGGCCATCATAGTCAAACTACACCGCCAAAAGGTGTTTGATTCCGGGTTCTATTGGCCCACAATCTATAAGGATGCCCACGATTATGTCAAAACACATGGCGCTTGTCGGCGTCATGGTAATATATCTCAAAGGAATGAAATGCCACAAAATGCCATTCAAGTTTGTGAGATATTTGACATATGGGGTATTGATTTTATGGGGCCATTTCCATCTTCTCGTGGTAACAAGTACATACTCGTGGCTGTTGACTATCTGTCAAAATGGGTTGAAGCAAAAGCTTTACCCACCAATGATGCCCGAGTAGTTGTGAAGTTTTGAAATCTCTGTTTGCGGGTTTGGAACTCAGGAGGCGATAATCGGTGATCGTGGTACACATTTTGTAATGACCAATTTGAAAGAGTCATGCAAAAGTATGGTGTTACCATCGTCTCTCTCATGCATACCACCCCGAAACAAGTGGGCGGTGGAAGTTTCAAACCGTGGTCTTAAAAGGATTCTTGAAAGGACGATGGCGAAAATCGTGCATCTGGTCGGATAAAGCGATGGCGCTCTGGGCCTTTCGTCTGACTTACAAAACACCAATTGGGTGTACTCCATACAAGCTAGTGTGCGGAAGGCATGTCATCTTCCGATTGAGTTAGAGCACAAGGCATCTTGGGCCTTAAAGCATGCAAACTTTGATATCTGAGACGGTAGGTGATCACGAAAAGTTCAAATGAATGAACTAAATGAACTTCGTGATCAAGCTTATGAGAACTCTTTGATCTACAAGCAAAGACAAAGAAGATTCATGACTCCAAGATCAAGAACCGCGTTTTCAACGTTGGTGATCGAGTCCTTCTTTTCAATTCAGTTGAAGATTTTCTCGGGAAAGCTCAAGTCCGTTGGTGCGGCCCATTCACTATCGCTAAGGTTTATCCTTATGGTACCGTTGAGTTATCTCAACCCGATGGTCCTAATTTTAAAGTGAATGGTCATCGAGTTAAGCATTACTTTGGAGGGACATTCCCCACATGGTTGTCCGGTTTACAAACATTCCCCATGAACCAATGAATGCGGGGATCGAGTCAAGCTAGTGACTCGGTAATCAAAAACATTAGCATGCACCATATGGGTTTTCACCCATAATTACATCTTCTTATCCCTTTCTACCACCCTAGTGTGGGGAGTTTTCCCACATTGTTGTATATTCTCATTCTTTCTAAAAAAAAAAAAAAAAAAAAAATCTTCTTCTAAATAATGGCGTAATATTTCCCTTTTCGTTCTTTGTTTCGGCATAACCGCGGTACTTTGAATATTGAGGGCAATATTCATTTCTAAGTGTGGGGAAATTCTCACGAATTTCATATATATATCTACCCAATTCCCGTTTTGGCCAAAATTTTTTTTTTGGAGTAAGTGTTTACACTTTCTCATTTGGTTATCGATCCGCCATATACGTAAGACAAAAGGATTAGCTAATCCGAGAGCAAGCGGCTCTTGGTAAAGATTTCTCAAATCCGTTTATATGGCTTGCAATTTGCCCAAAATTGTATGGTTCTTGACTCCCATCATCCTCAAAAGATAATGAGTTGGCTAGCCCGCAAGGTTATGGCTTGTGGTAAAGGCGATGGAAAATCCATAATTGGTATTCACTCACCAAAGATAATCTTGATAATTTATCTAAGAGTTGGCTAGTCCGGAAGGTGCGGCACGGTAAAGACACATCAAATCCGTTATATGGTTTATGATTTGCCAATAAATCATCGGTTATCGTTGTACCAAGATTCTTACTTGAATCAAAACAATTGGCTACTCGAGTGATGGCTTTTGGTAAAGAGTTTTCAAATCCATCAAAGTTTTCTCAAATCATTGCTAGGGACTAGCAATATCTCGATGTGGGGATTGATGAGTGTCTAAATACTCATCATTTTACATAATCTAAGCGCAAAATCATCGAAAACACTCAAAACACATCAAAATGATCAAATTATCACAAATCGGTGTTTTATGTGTTTTAAATGCAAAAATATCAAAATCGGATGAAAAATGTATCAAGTTTGCAAAATTGGCGGTTTAGTCCCCAAGTTTTAAAAGTTGTCAAATCTAGTCCACGGAAATTCAAAAATGTGAAATTTATCATTCAAGGTCCTTGAAGTATTCTAAGTTGTTTAAAATGATCCTTGAATGATTCTTTGGTCAATTAGCAAGAAAGGTCCTAAACTTTGGAAATTTACAAAATAGTCCTTGGACCTTTGAAAATGGATTTTATGCAAAAGGGCCCTTGTTCTATCAAAGTTTGTCAAAATTGGTCCTTGTGAGAAGTTTGGAAAAATATCAATTTCAGTCCTTGAAGTTTGGTCAATTGTACACTTTTGGTCCTTGTTATTTATCCTAAACCAAGCGGACACAATATAATATCAAGCCCAAGCCCAAATCCAATCCAATATACAAGCCCAATCCACTTGCCTTTGACCCTTGACCCTTGACCCTTGACCCCAGTCACAATTCAATTGGCCCCAGCCACAACCCTTTTGAACCCCTTTGTTATTATTTATCGTGGTCAACCAAAGTCAAAACCAAGAATCTGCGCCCAAATACCGAAACACTTGTAGCATGTCTCTCCTTCAACACGAAACCTCAAAACCATGGTGGTTTCACCCATTTTCAACCCCTCCCATTCCTTGTCCCTCCACTCCTCTAAACTCCAAATCCTTTAATTACTTCAACCAAAACCAATTAAAGCAAAAACACTATGAGGAATTTTTGGCGCCAAAAAGCAACTTGGGCGGTTATGATTATTCTAGCCATCCAATGGCTCAAGAGTGGTGGGAAAGTCTCGAGACACGTGGGAAGTATGAAAAGTCTATAAAGAAGAGGAGTTATGCAATGTATTGAGATATCTAGTGTAATATTTATTTTTCAAGTCGTTTTAGTTAATTTCCAATTTCAGTTTATGTTTTAAGCTTAAAAACTTTGTATTTCAAGTTATTCTGTTATAAGAAAGCTTTTGTGAAGATTAAATTCAAGTATCATATTGTATTTCATCTTATGCAATTTTCCTCAAATTCAAAAATCTCATGTTGTTTCAAATGGTGTTTTCAGTTGTTTGTATGGACTAGATTAAGTCACTTAAGCTCCTAGAAAGCTCATTGAAGCTTTTAGTTAACTTAAAATCGGTTTAGACTCAAAAATCAAAAATCACCAAAATCCAAATAAATACTTGAAAAATAAAAAAGAGGTTCTATGGAAGTGTTCACAGCTGGAGCAGGGTATATAATGGATGGCCTTGGGTTAGTAGCTTATTGGTAAGCTTATAGGGGTGTTAGTTGATCTTGGTTCTCAGTTTTAAGCATTGGAAGCTTTTGTAAGCTCTTTTGATCATTTTAGCATTTTACTGTTTTGATTGTTCATTAGCTTTAATTCCTATTTCTTATTGTTTACTAGTTATAACTTAGTTTGTTTGATCATTAAAATCAGTAGTTTGTTAATTTAAATTTGTATTTTGCAAAAATCTCATTTTGACGATCAAAATGGCATTAATCTAGAATCTTAGTTTAATGTTGTTATGGTTGTTGATTTAAGGCTTCTTAGTGCTAATAAGTGATAATACAAGGTGCGAAATCAAGTTTATGGTTTACAATTGTGATTTGCTTTGAAAAAGTTCATAACGATCAACATCGAGGTGTGTTTGGTTTAGTGTGTTCAAAGGTTCTTTGGTCTTTGGTTTTGTTGGAAATCATCTAACTAAGTCTAAACAACTAATTTCAGTCAAGAAATCAAGTCTTTATTAGCAAAAGTCAAAATTTCATTTGGATCTTGTATATGCGATCCTTTGTTGGATTTTTC
Organism: Chrysanthemum lavandulifolium; assembly: GCA_022545495.1. Lineage (NCBI taxonomy): Eukaryota > Viridiplantae > Streptophyta > Magnoliopsida > Asterales > Asteraceae > Chrysanthemum > Chrysanthemum lavandulifolium. Next base: position 133,750,396 of record CM040241.1, on the reverse strand, counting down.
AAATCCATGATCATCATTTTGTGTTCAAAAGTTGTTAATCTTGCTTAAGTTAGTCTTATCTTACTTTAAAACAACATATCGGTGCTTAAGATCAAATCAAATCTCATTTTGGTCAACTTTTGGTTTTTCTCAAAAGTCAAAATTCTCAAAAGTCGTTTTGAATAAACTTTGGAATTTCACTGTGGGCTTATTAGTGAGATTCAGTTTATAAGCTCTTGGGGAATTGTAGTCTAGTTGGTAAAGAAAATACAAAATGATAGTTCTTAGTTTTCGACTTTTGAGTGCTTATTTTATAGCTTTTTGTGGGTACTTATTTCATGAAAGTCATCACATACCTGCGAACTTGGTACCAACTTGATAAGCTTGCATTAAGCTTATTACTTGTCCAAATCTCTTGTTCTCTAGTTCTTTGGAAAGCCAACCTGGTCTTCTTGAGTTGTCAAGTTTTGTTTTTCACTTTTGAGCTTATTAGCTAGAAATGCTAAAGCTTAAAGTCTTGTCCCATTTTCATTTTCATCTCAATAGCAAAAGTGCTTATTGCTTATTCTAGCTTATCGGTTTGTTTCTTTGCATACTTTAGCTTCATTTCAGTTCATTTAGCTTGTTTGAATCTTACTTTGAGCTTTTGTTTCATGTACAAGCTTGTTTGAGCTTATTTCACCCAAATAAGCTCTTTTATCCTTTGTTGGGCTTAAGCTCATCAAATTAGCTTATTTGAGTTTTGTAAATTTTTGTCTTTATTAAAGTTTCATATTATTAGTATATAAGTAGTTTTCAAAATAAAAATCACAAAACATCAATATAAAAATAGTGATAGCGTTTATTTAAGATTTTTAGCTTTTGATTTTTCTTTTCAACTTATTAATAAGCAAATCTTGTTTTCTCTTTTCTTAGGTTTCTGTCATCATATAGGATTTTTAGAAAAGTTTCAGATTTTTCTCTATCTTTTAGTATTTATTATAATTATAAATAGTTAAAAATAATAAATAATTAGTAATAAATAATTAAAAGTCTAAAAATATATTTTCTGTTTTAAAATTAGTTTTATCATATTTTAGATTTTCAAAGTTAAAATTTTATTTTCCAAGTTTATTTTCTATTTTCTAGTATTTAAGTGTATTTTAAATAGTTATTAATTAGTAATAATTAGATAAAAAGTGTGAAAAATATATTTTTAGTTTTAAAATTAGTTTTATAGTATTTTAGATTTTCAGAATCATAAGTTTATTTTTCTAGCCTTATTTTGTATTTTCTTTCATTTTAGAGTATTTATTAAATAGTTAAAATAGTTTTTAATTAATAATAATTAATTAAATAGTGTTAAAAATAATTTTCTTTTCTAATAATTTTCTTTTATTTTAGGATTCCAAAATGTCATTTTATATTTTTAGGTCTTTTATTTCTTAGTTTTCACTTTTTATTTTGTGCGTATCGTAGTTTTAAAACTTACGTTTACGTTTCTTTGATCTGGTTGTTGTGCTTTCCAATTACGTGTCCAATTCTATTCCAAATCAATCGGTAGTGTAATTTCTAATCATAACCTTCTGGATCACTATCCTTAGTGATCATTCTATCTTCCGAGTTTGTTTAACACACCATTGAGTCTCCTTGGGACTAAACGACCCGGAATCCCATCTATTCTCGATCTTAATTGTATTTGTGTACGAAATTGTTTTAAGTCTTTTTGACTTGCGAGTAGTTGTGAAGTTTTAAAATCTCTGTTTGCGGTTTGGAACTCAGGAAGCGATAATCGATGATCGTGGTACACATTTCTGTAATGACCAATTTGAAAGAGTCATGCAAAAGTATGGTGTTACCCACCGTCTCTCTCGCATACCACCCCAAACAAGTGGGCGGTGGAAGTTTCAAACCGTGGTCTTAAAAGGATCCTTGAAAGGACGGTGGCGAAAATCGTGCATCCCGGTCGGATAAAGCGGATGACGCTCTGGGCCTTTAGTGCGACTTACAAAACACCAATTGGGTGTACTCCATACAAGCTAGTGTACGGAAGGCATGTCATCTTCCGATTGAGTTAGAGCACAAGGCATCTTGGGCCTTAAAGCATGCAAACTTCGATATCTGAGGCAATAGGTGATCACGAGAAAAGTTCAAATGAATGAACTAAATGAACTTCGTGATCAAGCTTATGAAACTCTTTGATCTATAAACAAAAGACAAAGAAGATTCATGACTCCAAGATCAAGAACCGCGTTTTCAACGTTGGTGATCGAGTCCTTCTTTTCAATTCAGTTGAAGATTTTCTGGAAAGCTCAAGTCCCTACTGATGCAGCCCATTCACTATCTCTAAGGTTTATCCTTATGGTACGTTGAGTTATCTCAACCCGATGGTCCTAATTTTAAAGTGAATGGTCATCGAGTTAAGCATTACTTTGGAGGACATTCCCCGTGGTTGTCCGGTTTACAAACATTCCCATGAACCAATAAATGCGGGATCGAGTCAAGCTAGTGACTCGGTAATCAAAAACATTAGCGCGCACCATATGGGTTTTCACCCATAATTCATCTTCTTATCCCTTTCTACCACCCAGTGTGGGGAGTTTTCCCACAATGTTGTATATTCTCAATCTTTCTAAAAAAAAAAAAAAAATCTTCTTAATAAATGGCCGTAGTATTTCCCTTTTACATTCTTTGTTTCGGCATAACCGCAGTACTTTGAATATTGAGGCAATATTCATTTCTAAGTGTGGGGAATTCTCACAATTTCATATATATTATCTACCCAATTCCCGTTTTGGCCAAAATTTTTTTTAGAGTAAGTGTTTTACACTTTCTCATTTGGTTATCGATCCGCCATGTACGTAAGACAAAAGGATTAGCTAATCCAGAGCAAACGGCTCTTGGTAAAGATTGCTCAAATCCGTTTATATGGCTTGCAATTTGCCCAAAATTGTATGGTTCTTGACTCCCATCATCCTCAAAAGATAATGAGTTGGCTAGCCGCAAGGTTATGGCTTGTGGTAAAGCGATGGAAAATCCATAATTGGTAATCACTCACCAAAGATAATCACGATAATTTATCTAAGAGTTGGCTAGTCCGGAAAGTGCGGCACGGTAAAGACACATCAAATCCGTTATATGGTTTATGATTTGCCAATAAATCATCGGTTATCATTGTACCAAGATTCTTACTTGAATCAAAACAATTGGCTACTCGAGTGATGGCTTTTGGTAAAGAGTTTTCAAATCCATCAAGGTTTTCTCAAATCATTGCTAGGGACTAGCAATATCTCGATGTGGGGATTGATGAGTGTCTAAATACTCATCATTTTACATAATCTAAACTGCAAAATCATCGAAAACACTCGAAACACATCAAAATGATCAAATTATCACAAATCAGTGTTTTATGTGTTTTAAATGCAAAAATATCAAAATCGGATGAAAATGTATCAAGTTTGAAAAATTGGCGGTTTAGTCCCCAGTTTTAAAAGTTGTCAAATCTAGTCCTGGAAATTCAAAAATGTGAAATTTATCATTCAAGGTCCTTGAAGTATTCTAAGTTGTTAAAATGATCCTTGAATGAATTTTGGTCAATTGGCGAAAGGTCCTCAAACTTTGAAATTTACAAAAATAGTCCTTGGACCTTTGAAAATGGATTTTATGCAAAAGGGCCCTTGTTCTATCAAAGTTTGTCATGATTGGTCCTTATGGGAGCATTGGAAAAATATCAATTTCAGTCCCTCATGTTTGGCAATTGTACACTTTTGGTCCTTGTTATTTATCCTAAACCAAACGGACACAATATAATATCCAAAGCCCAATATCAAGCCCAAATCCAATCAATATACTAGCCCAACACTGCCTTTGACCCTTGACCCTTGACCCCAAGGTCACAATTCAATTTGGCCCCAGCCACAACCCTTTTTGAACCCCCTTTGTTATTATTTATCTGTGGTCAACCAAAGTCAAAACCCACCTTATGCTCCAATACGAAACACTGTAGCCATGTCTCTCCAACTACGAAACCTCAAAACCATGACTGGTTTCACCCATTTTCAACTCCTCCCATTCCTTGTCCCTCTACACTCCAAATCCTTTAATTACTTCAACCAAAACCAATTAAAGCAAAAACCTGCTATGAGGAATTTTTGGCGCCAAAAAGCAACTTGGACGGTTATGATTATTCTGAATGATCCAATGGTTCAAGAGTGGTGGGAAAGTCTCAGAGATACGTGGGAAGTATGAAAAGCCTATAAAGAAGAGGAGTTATGCAATGTATTGATATATCTAGTGTAATATTTATTTTTCAAGTAGTTTTAGTCAATTTCCACTTTCAGTTTATGTTTTAAGCTTAAAAACTTTGTATTTCAAGTTATTCTGTTATAAGAAAGCTTTTGTGAAGATTTAATTCAAGTATCATATTGTATTTCATCTTATGCAATTTTCCTCAAATTCAAAAATCTCATGTTGTTTCAAATGGTGTTTCGAGTTGTTTGAATGGACTAGATTAAGTCACTTAAGCTCTAGAAAGCTCATTGAAGCTTTTAGTTAACTTAAAAATCGAGTTTAGACTCAAAGTCAAAAATCACCAAAATCCAAATAAATACTTGAAAAATAAAAAAGGGTTCTATGGAAGTGTTCACAACTGGAGCAGGGTATATAATGGATGGCCTTGGGTTAGTAGCTTATTGGTAAGCTTATAGGGGTGTTAGTTGATCTTGGTTCTCAGTTTTAAGCATTGGAAGCTTTTGTAAGCTCTTTTGATCATTTTAGCATTTTACTGTGTTGCTTGTTCATTAGCTCTAATTCCTATTTCTATTTGTTTACTAGTTATAACTTAGTATGTTTGATCATTAAAATCAGTAGTTTGTTAACTTAAATTTGTATTTTGCAAAAATCTCATTTTGACAGTTAAACAAGCTTAGGTCTAGAATCTTGGTTTCAGTTGATTAGTGTTGTTGATTTGTGTTTTCTTAGTGCTAATATTTGATAATACAAAGTCTGAAATCAAGTTGATGGTTTATAATTGTGATTTGGTTTGAAAAAAGTTCATAACAGTCAACAATAAGGTGTGTTTGGTTTTTTATGTTCAAAGGTTCTTTGGTACTTAGTTTTGTTGGAACTCTGCATAACTTGGTTTAAATCACTCAATTCAGTCAAGAAATCAAGTTCTTATTAGCAAAAAGTCAAAAAATCATATAATCTTGTATCAGCAGTCCACTGTTGGATTTTTCAAAAGCATGATTATCATTTTGTGTTCAAAAGTTGTTAACCTGGCTTAAGTTAGTCTTATCTTACTTTATAACAACATATTCAGTGAATTAGATCAACTCAAATCTCACTTTGGTCAACTTTTTGGTTTTTCTCAAAAAGTCAAAATTTCAAAAGGTCGTTTTTGAATAAACTTGGGAATTTCACTGTGGGTTTATTAAAGAGATTCAGTTTATAAGCTTTTGGGGTATTGTAGTTTAGTTGGTAAAGAAAAATACAAAAATACTAGATCTCCTTGAATCAGCTTTTAAAGTGCTTTTTGGTTAGCTTATTGTAGGGTACTTGTCTGCATAGTTGCTCTGTACACAGTTTTTAAGCTCCCATTGATAAGCTTGCATTAAGCTTATTACTTGTCCAAATCTCTTGTTCTCTAGTTCTTTGGAAAGCCAACCTGGTCTTCTTGAGTTGTCAAGTCTTGTTTTCATTTTGAGTTTATTCTTTAGGGCTGCATTAAGCTTGAATCCTGTCCCATTTCTGTCTCAAGAGCAAAGTGCTTATTGGCTTATAATAGCTTATCAGTTTGTCTCTTTGCATACTTTAGCCTCATTTCTGCTCATTTAGCTTGTTTGAATCCATCTTGAGTTTCTGTTTCAGTATACAAGCTTGTGTGAGCTTATTGTTACCAAATAAGCTATTATATCCACTGTTGGATTAATAAGCTCAACAAACTGCTTATTGGTGCTTTATAAATTTTTGTCTTTATTAAAGTTTCATATTATTAGTATATAAGTAGTTTTCAAAAAGAAAAATCACAAAAACATCAATATAAAAATAGTGATAGCGTTTATTTAAGATTTTTTAGCTTTTTGATTTTTCTTTTCAACTTATTAATAAGCAAAACTTGTTTTTCTCTTTTTCTTAGGTTTCTGTTATCACATAGGATTTTTAGAAAAGTTTGATTTTCTCTATCTTTTAGTATTTATTATAATTATAAATAGTTAATAACTAATAAATAAATAGTAATAAATAATTAAAAAGTCTAAAAAATATATTTTCTGTTTTAAAATTAGTTTTATCATATTTTAGATTTGTCAAAGTTAAAATTTTATTTTTCCAAGTTTATTTTCTATTTTCTAGTATTTAAGTGTATTTTAAATAATAATTAATTAGTAATAATTAGATAAAAAGTGTGAAAAATATATTTTTAGTTTTAAAATTAGTTTTATAGTATTTTAGATTTTTCAGAATCATAAGTTTATTTTTCTAGCCTTATTTTGTATTTTCTTTCATTTTAGAGTATTTATTAAATAGTTAAAATAGTTTTAATTAATAATAATTAATTAAATAGTGTTAAAAATAATTTTCTTTTCTAATAATTTTCTTTTATTTTTAGGATTCCAAAATGTCATTTTTATATTTTAGGTCTTTTACTTTCTAGTTTTCACTTTTTATTTTGTGCGTATCACGTAGTTTCCAAATCTTACGTTTACGTTTCTTTGATCTGGTTGTTGTGCTTTCCAATTACGTGTCCAATTCTATTCCAAATCAATCAAGAGTGTAATTTCTAATCATAACCTTCTGGATCGCTATCCTTAGTGATCATTCTATCTTCCGAGTTTGTTTAACACACCATTGAGTCTCCTTGGGACTAAACGACCCGGAATCCCACAGATTCTCGATCTTAATTGTATTTGTGTGCGAGTTGTTTTAAGTCTTTTGACTTGACGGTTTCGCAGATCACTTGGGTTCTAGCGAGTTGTGTGTCTTGCGAGTTGATACTAAAGCGAGTTAGCTATTTAGCGACTTGTTCCATTAAGCGTGTTGACGGTGTTGCGAGTTGATGCTAATGCGACTTAGCTATTTAGCGAGTTGATTCCTTAAGCGAGTTGTCTCCTTGAGCGAGTTGGTTGTTTAGCGAGTTGATAACTAAGCGAGTTGTGTGTTTTGCTACTTGTCACTTCTTCGTGATACATTCTTACGGTTGTTCTTTTGGTTTAGTAAAATCCGTGAAGGAATCAATTTCCGGTTTAATCAAAGAATTGTAAAATCCGTAGAACTTGTTATCATGGCAAACATCGTTCCTACTATTGTTTCTTCCGTATCTGAGGGCGGTCAAGCGGCGGTCGAGATACTCGTCCACTATGCTTGACAGGCGATTATGATTCATGGGCTCAAAGAATCGGTCAGTCTTGTCTTGGAAAGGAAAATGGGTCAACATTCTCAAGTCAATCGATGAAGGACCTTATCGGGTTGAGACTACTAGAGACTTAATTGATACAATTGCGGATGGAACAATGATATATGGAATAGACGGACCAAAGACATATGATGAGCTCGATGATAAGGAGAAAAGAGATTCGATCTTGATATCGGGGCTTCTAACATCATACTTCAAGGTCTTCCAAAGGATATCTACAAGTTGATCAATCACAACACGAAGCCAAGGCGCAATGGGATAATGTCAAGATGCTTCTCTCGGTTCGAATTAACTGTTGAAGACATAGAATCACAACTATATGATGACTTTGAGCACTTCAAGATGAGACCGGATGAGAGTGTCTATGAGTACTATGTGAGATTCCATAAGCTTGTGAGCGATATGAGGAACATCAAAATGACCATGCCAAACATTCATTTGAACTCAAAGTTTGTGAACAACATGAATCCCGAATGGCACAAGTTTGTCACATCTGTGAAGCTCACTAAAGGATTGAAGAATACAAACTATGAGCAACTCTATGCTTTCCTTCTTGAGAATGAGAGGCATGTTATGTTTGAGAAAAGGATTCGGGCGGTTCAAAACCAATCGGAGAGAATCAAGCTCACCTAATGATTCTCTGACTTTCTACACCAATATTGGTATTACCACCAAGGCATCTCAATTCATACCTATGGGTAATGGTAATCACAAACTCATTCACGATCCTATGTTCAAACAAGGCGATCTTTGATGCACGTGGGAAACTTCATTAATCAATTGGCTCTCTGATTAGTCAAAACATGAACTCTCTTCCACACACCAACAACAATCTCGAGCGCATCCAATCCACACAATCAAGCCACCGTCGAGATGGGAAGGTTATGGTGCGGCCCGGTTCAAGAAAGGCGATCGAACAAGGAAGAGGTGGGTGGTAGAGGATATGTAGCAAATCGAGAATCGGGAAGGAATGGAAATCAAGGACAAGCTAAACCAATCAAATGATACAACTGTGGTGGTGAAGGACACATTGCTAGGAACGCACATCTCCAAAACGTCCACGAAATGTAGAATACTTGAGAGATAAGATGTTGCTTGTACAAGCTCGGGATAATGGTGATGCTTTAGATGAAGAGGAGTTGTTGTTTCTTCTTGAGGCAATGCCAAGACCTATGATGCAAATGTGAATGAGCGACCAATTCGGAGATAGGTCACAATCATCGAATGCCTTTCAAGTCGGCGATTGTGATGCATACGACTGATGTGGATGATGGACCCTCTGCACACACAATTTTATGGATAGCATTTCTCCAATGGTTTCTCCTAAGGTCTCATCTTCACCACAAGTGGCCCATCCAAAGACAAACTCATCTCGGTATTAAAACTATCGATGATCTTGATGTGCAAAGATGCATGACAAAGTACAATCAATGAAACTATTGAATCAAATATTGAAAATATGGGTAATATCAATGTTGTCCCATATGATCAATATGTGAAACAAAGTGAAAGTGAAGTTGTACCAAGTGATGCATCTTCTGCGATCAACAATGACTATGTTTTTGATGAATACATTGCATGTGCCCCGATGATTACGTTATCTACGAACTTAATGCTTATAAAGAACGTGTTGCTATTTATGAACAACGAGCTAAGTTTGAGTTAACCACTCGTGAGCGGGAGATGGATGACCAAATGCATACAACTATTAGACAAAGTAAGTTTAGAGAGAAGTATTAAAACAAGAGTTAAACTCCTTACAAGAAAAGCTTTCTAAAGCGCTAAGCAAAACAAGAACTTCAAGAAAATGTTAAAATGCTTAAGCAAGAATTACGTGCTAAGGAATCAAAACTTTTGAATGATTTTTCTAATCTAAAAACCTTGAAAAACAAGCTTGAAAATAAGTTATGCGTACAAGGAAATACCATTCAAGCGCTCACTTAATCACTAAGCACGAGTTTTAAGTGATAAGCATAGTACTCCCTTGTTAAGGAACCAAATCCGAGAGGTCACTAAAAGGCTAAAAGTGCTCATAAGGTAATCTATGATGGTAATGAAATCCTTAAGCCTAGATGAAACCTAGTTGCGTTGAGTGCACCGAGGAAGATAGAAAATTAGATGATGCATCTAGGAGAAAATGAATAAGAAGCTAGATGATCCCGAATGTAAAAGAATAACATAATGATCAAACCCCATGATTACAAAAAGGAAAATTGGATTTCCTTAAACAAGTTTAAGCCTCAAACTTTGTTAACACACGAACAAGTGTTTTGGAAAAAGGACTTAGATAAGCAAAAAGTCGAAAATATTGTTGAAACAAACCCTCCCTTAGGAGAATGCTGCAATGATGTATCCTCCCAATACACCAATGCATTTAGTTTCTAGAACTATTGCCACTAAGAGCAAGACCTTAATCACCAATATGTGATTTTTCAACTATTTGTCGATTTTGAGAAAACTTGTAAGAAAAGGATCACACCCATGGGATAAGCTGAAGGGAAAGGGTTTTGAACAAACAAAAGAATGTTATTTAAGCGAAGTCATGCCTTTCTTTAAACAATTAAAAGATCAATTTGAGAGTCTTAAAAGGGATGGATACAGATATTAAAGGGATGGAAAAGAATTTGATGCAATGATAATTGAAGTTAGTGACTATGAGCGGGCATTAAAATATAATGAAATTGAGAGGAAGAACTTGCATACCTTAAATGAGAATCTTATTTACGAATGTATCTCTCAAGATGTGTTTTATATTGCTACTAATTGCTCTATTACGCTTCTCAATTTTATGAATTATCATTGCGTTGAAAGTCTCCCATGATCGTGTCATTGAGCTTGAAATCAAAAACTCTAAACTAAGTGATAAAATTGAGCAGGATGATCACGATAATTTGGTAAAACATTTTTCTAAGCTAGAAGTTGAACATTTTGACTTGCAACTAAAATATCAACATCTTAAAGAAAATGTTAAAACCTCAAACATCAAGATATCCTCGGATGTTCCGAGTTTGATGCGATTTTGAACTAAACAAACGTGACGAACGATTCAAGTTCAACGTAACACGATCGAAAGTTGAAAGCACAAATCTCTCAATTAAAGGGTGAAAAGAACAATATGATGGCTCCCAAATGCCTCCTCCTTTAGATTCTCGAAATTCTCAAAATTTTCATCTTCAAAACTTGGTTAATGCCTTACAAAAGGAAAATGAGAGTTTTCTAGAAGAAAATGAAAAGGTTAAACGTCATTTCAATGAGTTATTTGAGTCAATTAAAGTCACTCGTAACAAAATAACGAAAAAATAACCTCGTTGCAAAAGGAAATTGAGAATCAAGAGTCGGTAAAAGGAAAATGCCAATGACCAATGGGGAGAATGGTGCTTCAAAGGTGCATGTCTGTAATAAATATGCTTTGACTGTGAAATATGTTCCTCCTCATCTTAGGAATAACAAACTTGCTATTCAAACATGTTTCTCATACCTTAAGGACAGACCTAGAATGTCTCCGTGAGATTGTAGAAGAGGATAAGTTAGAGAAACCAGATGATAATGCAATTGGCCATGCATGCTTATATGCCAAACGATCTCAAGAACTTCTAGAATGCTTAATTACAATATGCCCTAAAACCTTAGGTGAGCAAGTCAATCCTTGATACCTTGTTCAATGCCTAGTGCCAAGCATGCAAGTCATTCAATGCCAAATGTTATGAGCGTGAACCTTAGTGTGCCTTCAAGTAGTTGATTCCAAATCATTAGTGCTAAGAATGTGAACTCGAGTGTGCCCTCTAGGAGTTCAAATCCAGCACTTCTCTTGTTAAGAGAGTGAACTTTAATGTGCCTTCAAATAGTTCGGATCCCAACATCTAAACAAGAAATGCATAAATTAGCAAAACCAACTAATGTTCCCATTCCTCTACAGAGTAAACAGATGACATTAAAGCGGCGGTCAAAGTCTCAAGACAATACAAGGAATGATAGGACCTCGCAAGCTAAGAATGTGCATTGGAAGAAAGTAGAAGATCACCCTAGGAACACTAAGTTTGAGTTAAATAAAACGAATCGTGTTGATTCTAGTATTTGCTATAAGCGTACTGTAATTAATTCGAATTCTGCTGCTACTTTTGAAAAAACTTGTAATGATGATTGTGTGGTTTCTGTTACTAATCATGAATGTGGTATGAATGTCTTGTCTAATGTTGTCGATTGCCCAGTTAAAATTGTTAATGCTAAAAATCGAGCTAAGAAGGCTAAAAGGCAAAAGAGAAAGAAAGTTAGAAAATAGTGGAAACCCACAGGAAGAACATTTAGTAAGATAGGCTATCAATGGACACCTATCGGCCATAAGGCTAATCGGATAATGCCCACTAGAAAATGGATGCCTACTGGTAGAATTATTACCTTAAGAAGTGAACATACTTTGAATAGGGCAAATACGGACACTAGTACTGCATCTATTCATAATGATTCCATTGCTTCAATTTCTGATATGAATGTTTCTATCTCTGATGTGGGTGTTCCAATCACAATTACTAACCAAATGGAACCCATTCTTGCATGGGGATCCCAATTATCCGATTATCCATTCTTGTCATGTTCAACTGCAGATCGTTTAAATCGATTACGTGGTACCGGACTCGTGCTATTCCAAGCATATATTTGAAACCGGTCGCGGCTCATGAACTTCGTGAGCAAATTCATCGGGACTTTAGATTCGGAAACGATCATTTCGGTGCAATTATGGGCTATGGAGATTATGTTGTTGGTGAAAGTGTTATCTCCAGTGTATTATGTGGAAGGTCTTGGTCATAACTTGTTCTCTGTTGGTCAATTCTGCGATTACGATCTAGAAGTAGCCTTGAAAAACATACTGTTTCGTTAGAGAACTTGATGGTAAGGAACTTTTAAGAGGAACACGTGGTTCAAATCTATACACCATCTCTATCGATGATATGATGAAGTCTTCTCAATTTGCTTGTTGTCAAAGGCTTCAAAACAAAGTCATGGTTATGGCATCGTCGTCTCAATCACTTGAACTTTAGCACCATCAATGATCTCTCGAAAGGACTTGGTTGTAGGTTTACCTAGACTTAAGTATGAAAAGGATCATCTTTGTTCGACATGCCAATTGGGAAAAGCAAGAAATATGCCCATAAACCCAAACCTACAAACTCATTATAGAAGTTCTTCATACAATTCACATGGACTTATGTGGACCCATGAGAGTGCGAGAATATCTTTGGGAAGAAATATGTGTTAGTTGTGGTTGATGATTTCTCTAGATTCACAGGTCAAGTTCTTAAGGACAAAGGATGAAACTCCATATATCATCATCAAACTCATCAAACAATTGCAGTTCGTCTTAACAAAGCCGTCGAAATCATCCGAACAGACAATGGGCGGAGTTTGTTAACAAACAACTTAGTGAATTTTATGTAAGTGTGGAATCGGTCATCAAAGAAGTGTTCCATGATCTCCTCAGCGAGCGGTGTAGTTGAAAGGCGAATCGAACTCTTGTGGAAGCCACAAGAACAATCTTGATTTACTCAAAGGTTCCAATGTTTCTCTGGGGTGAAGCCATTGCCACTGCATGCTACACACAAAATCGATCCCTGATTCACACTGTTCATGGAAAAACTCCATATGAACTTGTTCACAACAGAAAACCTAATCTCTCATTCCTTCTTGTATTTGGTGCTTTGTGCTATCCTACGAATGATGGTCAAGATTTAGGTAAACTAAGAGCTAAGGCAGACATTGGAGTTTTTGTAGGATATGCACCAAATAGAAAAGGATACCGAATCTACAACAAGAGGACCCGAAATATCATGGAAACTATTCACGTTCGTTTGATGAGTGACCGGTCAAATGGCTCTGGACAATCCATTCTGACCCGCACTTCAAAACAGTCCCATTGGTTCATCCCTTGTACCAAATCCTCTCCAATGACTCCATATGTACCTCCATCGAAGATGATTTGAAGAAATTGTTTGATCCGATGTATGATGAACACTATGAGCCAAGTGCTAATGAATTGTCAATTCCCACAGAGGCTCATATTCTTGTGAATGAAGTCAATCCTTGATCTCAAAATCACTAAGTCAAGAAGCGCTGCTGCGATCACTCTGTCTCATCAACAAATCATCAATCTTCAAATGTACATCATGGAACTGCTTACGCATCAATGATGAAGTTAATCCCTTTGCTACTCACGAAGATGCTCCATTTGAAAACATATTTGCTCTAAATCATCATCGAAACCATCTTCTTCAGAGACATCGACTCTGCTACTTGATCCCTCAACAACGACCACATGATCACCCATTGGATAACATCATTGGAAACCCTTCTCGTCCGGTATCCACTCGTAAACAACACTCTTCGATGCCTTATGGTGCTTCTTTAACTCCGTACTCTCAAAGATCGAACCTAAAGATGTTAAAGCGCTATGAATGAAGACAATGGTTCAATGCCATGCAAGATGAAATTCATGAGTTTGATCGATTAGATGTATGGGAATTAGTACCGACTCAGTTTTGCTATGATCATTGCTCTTAAGCGGATCTTCAAAGTGAAGCTTGATGAGCATGGTGATGTTTTGAAAAATAAGGCTAGGTTAGTGGCTAAAGTTTATTGTCAAGAAGAAGGGATAGACTTTGAGGAATCTTTTGCTCCAGTTGCTCGTATCGAGGCGATCATAATCTTCTTGGCTAATGTTGCTAGCAAGAACATGGTTGTTTATCATATGGACGTTAAAATCGCGTTTCTTAACGGAGATCTTAAAGAAGTCGTCTACGTCAGCCAACCTGAAGGCTTTGTGAATCCAGAGCATCCTACTCATGTTTATCGCTTAAAGAAGGCTCTTTATGGTTTAAAGCAAGCTCCAAGGGCATGGTATGATCTGTTGTCAAAGTTTCTTCCGTCTCACCGCTTGAAAAAAGGAGCGGTTGATCCAACATTGTTCACCGAAGTCGGTTGTCAAGATACGTCGAAAATGCGTCCGGAGGTGCTCAATTTTGGGTGATAAGCTTGTGAGTGGTCTTCAAAAAACAAATAAGTACTTCTATTTCCTCTACAGAGGTGAATACATAGCCATGTCATCTTGTTGTGCTCAAATCCTATGGATGAGATCCCATTATCGACAATTGCTTTGAATTCAACAAAATCCCTCTGTCTTGTGATAATAAAAGTGCTATTGCTCTCTCATGCAACAACGTTCAACACTCAAGAGCAAAGCATATCGACATTCGACATCATTTCATCGGGAACAAGTGGAAAAGGTGTGGTGGAACTCTATTTTGTGAGGATGAATACCGGTTAGCGAACATCTTCACTAAAGCTCTTCCTAGAGAACGTTTGAGTTTATCCTTCCACGTCTTGGTCTAAAGAGTTTACAACCGGAAACACTCAAGCGTCTTCAAGAGGAGGACGAGGAGTAAAGGTCTTTATTCATCTATCTCTTGTATATATTTATTCAAAAGCAAAATACAAAACTTGAAAAACCCTCAAAAAAAATATAAAATATAAATTTTCAAAATCCATAAAATTAGAAAATCTTGAAAAATTCCAAAAATATTGTTATTATGTCATGTTTTTCCTTATTCGATATCATCTACGGACTTTGTCTTGACATTCAAAGAATGTCACGGGTTTTAGATGTTCTTGAATGCATATAGTTTTTGTTTTAAAAAATAAATAAATAAAAAAAATGAGGCGGAGAAAAATGGTGGTTTATTGTCATTTCAGGCAGTAACCCCGTTTTATAAAGAAAGAACAGAGCCATGCTTTATCTTGTTTTTCAAATCTCAGGCTCTGATTCTATAAAAACAATTTTGTACTATCTAATGAAAACTAAATGCTTTGAAAAATTACTCGGAATCAATTTTTGAAAATCATCTGTACTTAACGGTTGTCAAAAATATCTATCTCTCAATCAACAACTTATGTCATTGATTGAGGGGGAGAATGATTTTTTCAATTAAATCAAAAAGTGTATTTTTCAAACAATGGTACCAGACCGTGGTTATTATTAAGTTTTCAAAAGATATTCAAGCATGTTTAATATTAATCGTTGGAGTATAAAGTCTCAAAATTCGATCATTATCAGTTAAAACGTTTTCATAATCAAGTCACAATTCTCCTTAAAAGCTTTCAAAATCAATTTAAATCTACAAGAGATCACAAATCTCAAATGATTTGAAAATTGTGATCGGGGGAGAATTTGTGATTTAAATTAGATTTAAACGATAATTCGATAAATGGTTTTATAAGGGTGTACAAGCTCTCCTCCCACATGTGACAAATGATTTCAAATTTTTCCATGCACATGTTGAGGGGCATCTATTTTAAACCTCAAATTATTGAAACGTGACTGAATTGTCTCTAAGTGCGAGTTCCTCTAATATGTGCAAACTCTTTCATGTTTCGAGGCACATATTGAGGGGAGCAAACTTGTGAAAACCTCATCCTTCCTTAAAATGTTTTATCTACTCAAATTGATTAGGAAGTGATGATGATCATTTTAGAAAATGTTAATCAAAAGATTGGACCTTCATTCTTAATCTAACGATTTCAAAGATCTCTTGCCTCCATGTGCTAAACAAATTTCAAATTTTTATGCATATGTTGAGGGGAGCATTTCTAAAATATCAAAACAATTAAGATACAAAATACTTTGATTCTATATCACAAGTATCTTGATTGATTTTTCAAATGGTTTTCAATTGGTTCCAATGGCATATGAACGATACCAAAAGACCGACCAACTTTACTTTATGTATGGTGATATAAGGATGCTAAGGTTAGGTTGAGGTCCCATGATCCGCTTGAACCGGAGGGATCTACCAGGACAATCCACTAGTTAGTGTAGAAGTCCTTAGGTATGATGATAAAGGAGAAATATGAGATATGGGAAGAGTGCGGACTAAGACTAAGCTAATCTTGGAATAAACCCAACAAGGTTCTAGTTATAAAGTTTCGGTAAGCATCAAGGGGTTGAAGAATGAAAAGAATTGAATGAGAAAGGGTGAAAATAAATAGCCTCCAACAATTCAACCTTAGAGTAAAACGGGTTCAATTCATATGCTCTTGATGGTAACATCGGTATTGAAGACAAGGCGTCATGGACCCGGTGACGCACCGCACTAAAACTTCCCAAACTACTCAAGTTCCTCTTAAAAGGGCTTGCTTCATTCTCACGGGAACCGACATAATCTATCGACTTTCTCTTAGAGATTGTTGATATTGAAAAAGGAGACCATCTCCTAGTCTCCCAAGACAGAACCAAATATGCACAAATTGAGTCTAGAGCCTCGAGATCATCAATAAATCTCATTAGGATACTTTCAAAAAGACTCTCTTTCACACAATGTGGAAAGAGATTATATCTTGAGTCCTTCGCATTATCCTTGTGGTATTGCGGAACATCCGAGTGATATGCAAAAATATTCACAATGAAGATGGAAATCTTACGGAGCCAACATCTAACAAGCTCTGGTAGGTGGCATGTGAGATCTATTCAATAGATCAATCATGTGACAACCGAATGAAACAATGGGGCGATTCAATCTTTTGAATCAATCACAGTTCGAGTTATGGATTGACGGATACCTTTGAAAAACCGGTCATTGTGCTTAAAACTCTTTTCTTTAGCACATCGACCGAGTACGAATATTTCAAATCAAAAGGTGTTTTATGATTGATAATTGATTTTCATTAAAACCTTCGTTGTATTGCAAAAACAATTTCTATTGAGCAATACACGATTGTTTTTCAAATCTTTTTCATCAATCGGTGAATCTCTATTCATTTGGTTCACTCACTCCGTGTTGTCTTCTTTGAGACGTTCGGTTTGAGAACGACTAGATCATTCATGAAACCCCGTCAAGGAAATTCTTGAATTATACCGATCACAGCGATGACTTGTCTTGATCAGCGAGGAACCGTGGGCGTGTACCTCAATTCATCGAAGTGATCAAAGACACTTTCGTGCGCTTTATTGCTAATTGTTTTATGCGGTACATCCCGACGTTTGCGGTGATCGAATAAAGCGGTCAATCCACGCCGCATGCTCACACAACACATTCATTTCAAAGAAATCATGATTAGTGCATCAATGACTCGATATTTTCACTCCATGCTTCGCTACGCTACCGCCAATGTCATGAATCAACGAAGCTTCCGCTACTCGATAAGAAATTATCATGATCCGAATGTGAGCATGTCGGTCCTAAAGTCACAACATCACATAATACCAACATCACAAAGGAAGAGTCGAGATTTAATATGACCGATGATCTCAAAGCGAGCTCAACAATCATTCTCACGTGGATCGGTGAAGACCTCCACTTGAATTCCCAAACATGCAATAATGAAGAATCAAAGACTACGAACTCTTGAGCAAAGGACTTAATCAAGAATCCTAGAACAATTTAATGTAATATCTGTTTGTATTCATTGTAAATTGAGGCGACCTCCTTAGGGGAGATTGTTAGAAATTAGAAAATTCGATCGTTAAAGAGTCGGTCACCTCAAGTATAAGCATTCAATAGAAAGCTCGTAGTCGTAGTTATGATATGTTAGTTAGTAGTTTGTTAAGCAACACCGTGGAGGACAGACGGTCTTTACCCACCGTATGCCCGATCCATGCCCGTAGGTGGCGTTTATTTGTAAGACACTATAAATACCCTCTACCTCCCAAGGTAGAGGGTTGGAGCTTCAATACCATTTTTCTTTGTTTCACATAGTTCCCAACTCTCTTCCCTTTCTCTCTCTAGAACTTTCTCTCTCTAACACTTTTATACGCCTACTTGGATTATGGTTTAGTGTGTTTATGAAATCCTATATCTTACAAACTATCTTGGGTTTTGAAAATTCCCGTATTTGTTTGTGAGTTGTGTATGAAATATAGATCCTAGACTCAGAAAGAAGAAGGCTAGTGTTTACATACCTTGTAGAGTTTAAAAACTAATTACGACGATTGTTCCATGAGACCAAGACCAAGACGAAGTTGGTTGAATTATTCCGCTTCAACGGTTTGGTGAGGATGTCGGCTATGTTGTCTTCGGATGCTACCTTCTCAATAGAGATGTTCCCTTTGAACATTGTCTCTTGAAGTGATGACGAATCTCTATATGCTTAGTGCGAGAGTGCAATACGGATTTTGCTTAAGTCGATGGCACCTTTGTTGTCACATAGAATGGCTATGTCCCTTAGATGAATGTCGAGTCAACTAACACTTGTTTCATCCATAGTGCTTGTTGGCATGCTTTTACGTGAGGAGACATATTCGCTTGGTTGTTGATATGGCCTATGCCGTTTGCTTCTTTGAGAACCAAGATGTTAAACAACATCTCATGAAAGTACATACACCACTTGTACTCTTTTGATCAACATAATCACCGCATGGTCGAATCGCATATACAATTGTTTCTACCCCGCACCACTTGGATACCATAATCCTAATTGAGTCGCACTTGATGTATCTAAATATTCTTTTGACGGCTTCTAGATGTGATGTTTTAGGATCTTCTTGGAACCTAGCACATAGACAAACACTAAACATGATATCTGGTCGACTAGCCGTGAGGTAGAGAAGACTACCAATCATGCCACGGTCTTTTGTGTTATCAACGGATTCGTCGTTTTCATCTTTTGTGAGTTTAGTGTCGGATGACATTGGTATTCTTGTAGGTTTTGACTCTTCTAAACCAAATTTTTTTAACATCTCCTTTATGTATTTAGATTGATTAAAGAAGATACCATCTTCTACTTGTTTGATTTGTAGACCAAGAAAGAAACTTAGTTCTCCCATCATACTCATTTTGAACTCGTCATGCATGATTTTAGAGAAATCATCACACATGTCTTGACAAGTAGATCCGAATATAATATCATGTACGTATATTTGAACAATGATTATATGTGATTCCTTTTTCTTAGTAAAAAGTGTATTATCAACTAACACCATGGTGTAGTTGTTTTTGATTAAAAATGACTTGAGTCTATCATACCAAGCTTTTGGGGCTTGTTTAAGACCGTAAATGCCTTTTCTTTAATTTATACACATGTTTAGGTTTTTCAAATCCCATAAAGCCGGGAGGTTGAGCTACATATACTTCTTCATTAATAAAACCATTTAGAAAAGCACTTTTGACATCCATTTGATAAAGCTTAAGATCATTAAGCACAAGCATAAGCAAGAAGTATTCTTATAGACTCTAATCTAGCCACGGGGCATAGGTCCCATCAAAGTTTATTCCTTCTTGTTGATTATACCCTTGGGCAACGAGTCAAGCTTTGTTTCTAGACACTACACCGTTTGCATCTAACTTGTTTTTATATACCCATTTGGTTCCTATTACGGTTTGATTACTAGGTGGAGGGACGAGTGTCCAAACATCGTTAGAAACAAATTGATTTAACTCTTCTTGCATAGCCATTACCCAACTTTCATCTTTTATGGCTTCTTGTGTATTCTTAGGTTCTATGGTTGAGACAAAACAAAATAAGCTACTTTGGTTTTGGACTTGAGACCTTAAGGTTCTTTCGTTTAATTTTCATATGACCTTATCTACGGGGTGATCTTCAGACTCTTTAATATTGATGATTTCATATTTAAAGGTTCTTCTTCTTCGTTTGTCTTTTTCTTTATTTCAATAGCTTCACTCTCGACAATCTCGTCATCGACAAGATGTAGAGTAGGTTTGGGTGGACTCTCATCAAATTTTACGTTTAATGACTCTTCAACCTTCATTGTTTCTTTATTTAATATGACGTAAGCTTTGCTATTAGGAGAGTAACCTAAAAAGATACATTCGGTTGATTTAGGATCAAATTTTGTAAGGTTATCTTTAGTGTTAAGTAGAAAACATTTGCTACCAAAGACTCTAAATGATCTAACGAGGCTTTTTGCCTCAAGTAAGCGGTATGGAGTTTTACCTAGAAATGGTCTAATTAAGACTCGATTAAGTATGTACGTTGATGTATCAACGGCATTGCACCAAAACTTTTGAGGAATGGATTGCTCATTTAACATGGTGCAACTCATTTCTTGTAGGGTTCTATTCTTTCTTTCAACTACCCCATTTGATTGTGGAGTGCGAGGAGCCGATAAGTTGTGAGTAAAACCATTAGCGTCACAAAAGGCTCCAAATTGCACTTCATTATCGAATTCCCTACCATGATCCGTTCTAATAGACACTATAGGACTTCCTAATTATCTTTGGATTTTTTTACTTAATATTTCAAAGTAATCGAACGTTTCAGTTTTGTTCTTTAAAAATTTAGTCCATGTGTACCTAGAGTAATCATCCACTATAACCAAAGTGTAGTAGTTGCCTCCATAACTTTGGATAGCGGATGGACCAAATAAATCAATGTATAGTAATTCTAGACACTTAGTTGTAGAGACCATATTTTTAGCTTTGTGACTAGCATGGACTTGTTTTCCTACATTACAAGCATCACAAAAATGATGTTCATATTTTAATTTTGGTAGATCTCTTACTAGATCTTTGGATGATAGTGATTGAAGAAGTCGCATATTGGCATGACCCAATCTTTGATGCCATAAGGTCGAAGTATCATCTATATAAGTAAGACAAAGATTGTCTTGAGTTTCATTACCGATTTTAATGACATAGACTCCATGTTTCCTAATTCCTCTACCTATAGTGATACCGTTTTTCAATATCTTACTACGGTTTCGTTAAAAAGTCGTTGCACTTTTATCACATATTTGTCCTACACTTAAGAGGTTAAAGTTTAGGTTTTCTCGTTGACACACATCGTTAATGGTTAAAGATTTGTTAGAAATCGTACCTTTACCGATGATTTTGCTTTTGCTATTTCCAAATACCACATTTCCTCCATTGAAGGATTCATTTGTGGAGAATAAATCTTTAATGTCGGTCATGTACCTCGTGCACCCGCTATCCTTGATCCACTCATCCGGATCTAGGTCGACCTTTAAGCACACCTAAGAAAACAATTAACTCAAAAGTTTGGTCCCCATTTTTTCATGGGTCCATTAGTGTTAAACATTCCATTCATGTTAGACATATATGGATAAGGTGAGTATGCGTTCCATGGTGCAAAGTTTTGAAATTGAAAAGCGTTTTGCATATTTAGATTTCATCCCATTTGATGGTTACTTCTCGGATAGACATTATTAGGTCTCCTAGATGTGTTCGGTTTTGAAAATGATGGACCTTTGTTTCCTGTAAAACTTTGATTTTTTCTATGAGGTGGTTGTCTAATGGTAACATGGGTTGGTTTCTTCTTATTAACAATAGCAAAATCGGTTCTAGATGAGGAAGCTATATTATTACTAATGTTTGCTTCAGTAGACCCACGGATCCCTGGCTGTACACTAGCCGGTTCCCTTTTTGTGGGATCCGTGGGATCCGTGACTAAAGTGGTTTGTTTTTCTATTCCTTTTACGAATTGTGTTTCTTTGTTTTCACTAGTTGATGCATCAAGTTGCTGAAAACCTAAACCTTTTTGTTGTTTCTTGTTTTAACACTATCTAATATCATATCTAGAGTATTAGTATTCATTCTAGCAATCTTAGAGTCTAGATGATCAACAAGTGTTTGAAGTTGAACGCAAAGTTCACATTCCCCACTTGCTATCTTCCCCTTTTCTAGACGTTTTAATTTTGCTTTTAGCTCAATGACTTCCTTTTCTAAACATTGATTTTGGTTTTCAAAACTTGTTTTTGTTGATTACTTTAAACTAATTTTGCAAAGTTTATCATATTCATTATGCAATGAATCATCATCTAATGATTAACTACTATAATATTCGTGACATACCTCGTCATTTGCCATGAGACAAATTTCTTCGTCTTCCTCCTCGCTCATTCCCCACGAACCGCTCACGAATGCTTTTTGTTCATCACGTTTGGGACACTTACTAATAAAGTGGTTTGGGTCCCTACATTTAAGCCAAGCGATCATCCCTTGCCTTCTCGTCCTCTTTGCTTTTCCGGAATCCTTTCTTGTCGTCATATGGTTGCTTGGCGTATCTTCCCTTTCTTCTAAAGAAATTCTTGAAGTCCCTTACCGCCATGGCATACTCCTCGTCATCACTATCCGAAGAGGAGTTCTCTTCATCGCTTGAGACCTTCTTGGCTTTAAGGGCAAGAGATTTTGCTTCTCTTTCACTTTTGAGGCTTCGGAATCTTTAGCGAGGACAAGCTCATAGACTTTTAAATTGCCTATGAGTTCATCAAGAGTGAGGATTGACAAGTATTTTGATTCTTCGATTGCCGTCACCTTAGACTCCACTTGGATGGAAGTGCCCTTAGATATCTCCTAACATGATTACGACTAGAGAAAGATTCATTAAGTGCTTGTAAAGATGTAATTATAGTATTAAAGTTAGCAAAAGAATGATCTATAGTATCCTCATCCGATATTGAAAATGGTTCATATTGTTGAACAAATAAATCTATTTTATTGTTTTTAACTTGTTGGTTACCTTGATGAGTTACAACTAAAGAATTCCAAATTTCTTTAGAGGTTTTAAGCATTGAAATTCTTTTGAATTCCTTTTTGAGTAAAGCATTATATAAAACCATTTTAGCTTCACTATTTTTGAAAATCTTTTTCTTAATATCATCGGTGAGTTTATCATGAGGTATGTTAACTAAATTTCCATTTTCATCATTTGCAGTGGCTTCAAAATCGCCTTCAACAATGATGTACCAAAGATCAATATCTTTAGACTTCACATACATTTCAAATCTATTTTTCCAATATATAAAACCATTAGCTTCAAGTAGTGGAGGTCGTTGCATGGATTGCCCTTCCTTGTAATTTTCAGAACCCATAGTGATCGAAAAGTTTTTAAAATACGGTTTACTTTAAAACTTTTATAAACTTAGCTCTTGATGCCAATTGTGGAAAACTAGAAGGGGGGGTTGAATAGTTTTGCCGATTTTAAGTTAGTTTCAAAAACTTTTAGATTCGATGTGATGTGAAATCGTATGAATGAAGAGATAGTATAGATCTAAGAGTAATGCAAGTAAAGTAAGTAAAGTAAAGGATAGAAATGACACAACCGATTTATAGTGGTTCGGCTACAAGGACACCTTCCTTGCCTACTCCACTCCCCGAGTCACCTACTCGAGAGTTCAAGCACTATGTCAACAAACTCCTTCAACTTGGCGGAGAAGCCTTCACAACGTTGCTTACACCTTTTCGGTACAAAGCTAAATACCGAGTCCGTAACACGGAGGACCAAACCAACACTACTATAACACAACAAATATGTGAAATATGAAATACAAGATCTTCGCTACATGTAAATCTTGTGGAGGAACAAATCAATCAAGGACCCTTGCTTGGATGACTTGTAGAATGCTCGTGATCTCGCCTTATAGAAGGACCTATATGAGAATCACAATAGAAGAAAGAAGAACAACTCTCTAGATCAAGTGATCTTTTGTTAGAAGAGTGTAAGAATATATGAAAGAGTTTGTAAGAAGAGGGTGAGTAAAATGAAGAAATGGCTCTCATTTATAGGCAAATTCTTGCCACTGTTGCACGGATCCCTTGCTTGAGGGATCCGTCTAGTGTAACTCCAGGGATCCGTGAGACGCTCTTCTTTGCCCATGGGTTTTTGGGTTATGGTTTGAACCATGGGTATCTAAGTAGATACAATGTATCTAATAGATGCAATGCATCTAGTCAATGGGTATGGGTTAACTCCATGGGTTATGGATATGCTCCATGGGTTATGGATATGCTCCATGAGTATGGGTCATGGGTTGTGGTTTTTACCCATCCTAACAAACTATTACAACAAATGAATTATTACAACAATTTGTATTAAATGACTATATGTAAATGCTTTACAAAAATAACATGCATCCTTATAATTTTACTTATGATAACATTATATTTGTTATCAACAAAACACAAAGAGATCGCTAAATATTAATAAACGTTTTTACGGTTTATTTGTATTAACATTTGTGTTAGCTGCAAAAAAGTAGTTCTTACGACTGTTTGTGTGTTTGGCACGCGCTCGGGTGAACTTGGGCAAGGATGTCATTATTTGCATCCTAGCGTGGCAAGCTTATTTGCCTATCCGCGCCTCATACTAAAAAAAAGACTGAATTTAAAAGCTAACGTTGTTTTTCTAACGCATCAGATACTTTTTTGTTAAATAACTGTCATCTGTAGAATTTGAAGTGTGAATTTGATGCTGTGAAAAATGAAAATGACTGCTATGTTGCAGTTGGTAAGAAAAGTCCACGCGCTACAGGTGGTCTTATGTATATATAGGTGAGCTCGCATTATAGTTGACCTTCTCCGCTGTCGCAATGTGTTGATACGTGTTATTTATTTATGTTATTGTATCAAAAATATAATCAAGTATAAAGTCATTGGAAATGATTCACTTTCTACTTTTTATTGCTAATTGCCTAAGGCTTTTGTTTGTTGATGCCATTCATCTTTATAAGAAATTGACTAACAAGACACGATTTACTATGTGTATATGGTGATTCAATTTGTAGGGTATATTCTTGAGTCTAAAAGCACGATCGGTGACACCTTTGCCAAGCCTTAAACAAAATTGAAAGGAACTTCTCAAATAATCTCTTCCGTTCTTGCTATTACGATAATTGCCATTTATTTTAGCTCTCAAGTTACTATAGGTATCTATGTGTTTACCTTTTTTAACTATATTTTAAATATGTAAACTCTATGTTAAAGCTTGGATTATATTAGTTTGTATAATTATATGATTGATCAGAATAAATGATATGGTTAGATTTTATGATCTACTCAATAAACTGTTAAAGATAGTTGGATTCATTAGTCATGTAGCTTTATTAACTTATGAACCCTCACAATAATGCATGAAGTAGAGATCACTGGTAGGCAGCAATTTATTTATATAGCAAAGTAGACGGGTAGAAGAACTAGCGTTTCTTCCAAGGCTTTTGCTATTATGGGATTTATTTTGTCTCCCGCTGAATGTGTCATTCAAAAGGCAACATATGCTAATTATTGCATTTTTACTATATTAGTTTCTTTGTATTGTGTTCTTTGAAAAGCATGATGTTGCTCTCTGATTTTTGGATAAGGTCTACAGAGATGCAATCATAGAAGTCGTGTTCATGCTAATGAAAGACACAAGCCAGATCACCGATTGTTGTTGCCGATGCTACTGAGCTAATATATGTATATAAAAATCTCCTTCGATTACCATTCGAGTTATTATCTTCTTTGTGATACTTTTGTAACATGTGTTTGTAATAAATAGTTATGTGTTAGAGTCAGTTTCAATGTGAAATTTAAAGGCATACCAATTGGATGAATTTTAAGTGTATAGTTTAGTTCCCGTTGCATATGTGTAATGCAGAATAATATTATGGAAAATGCCTCACGAACGCCTTGCACCCCGCCTTCGTTTTAACTAAATGAAAAGCTCAATTCATCATTTGTTCACTTTTTTCTCTCTAAAAAATAAAAAATCTTAATCTACAAGTATCTCATTCTAACTCTAATCACCATTGATAACATCCCATCTTTCATTCTCACCGTCGGCGTCCACCGTTGCAATCCGAAAGTTAATCGTTTTAACAAGGAAAATAATTGCGTCTAAATGGATGTTCAAAATTATCATCTCTTCTCTAGAGAAGAAAAACTATTCACTTATCAAAAAATCTATAAACGGAAAAATAATAAATTTTCTACACTTAACGTGTGTGTATTTGGTTAAAATATCCATTTTTCAAAGAATTTTCTATAGAAAATGAAAAAGCTGAAGTCAAACTTTTTAACAATTTTTAAAAAGTAAAATTTCTACTTTCTAAATTTTAATTAGAAAAGGAAAACATCAATTTACAATTCTCCACTTTTTCTCTCTAACAAAAATAAGATATTTCACAATCAACCATTCAAACTTCTCATTTTAACCTAAATCACCCGTAGTAACATCTCCATCTTCCATCTTCTTTCTTATTTGGCCAACCATCGATCTTCGCCATCCAAGATAATCTTTCCCAAAAGGAAAAATATAACTATATCTAAACGGCTTTCAA
Organism: Chrysanthemum lavandulifolium; assembly: GCA_022545495.1. Classification (NCBI taxonomy): domain Eukaryota; kingdom Viridiplantae; phylum Streptophyta; class Magnoliopsida; order Asterales; family Asteraceae; genus Chrysanthemum; species Chrysanthemum lavandulifolium. The sequence goes on along the minus strand of CM040241.1, from coordinate 133,723,973 downwards.
AATTCTCAACTCTTCTCTAGTGAAGAAAACCATTCCTCGTAAGGAATTTAAAATGGAAAAACAAATAAGTTTTTCTACAACAAATGCCACCTTAGAATTTGTGTATGGCTTTAAATAAATTTATATTTTGATCAGTTTACAATGCATATTTTTCATAATTTGATGACTTTCTTAGATTTTTAGGTTGTAAAATTTGTTTAGTTGGTGAATTTTTTCCTGTTTTCCGTTTTAAATTCCTAGAAAAGGAATGGTTTTTCTTTTCTAGAAAGAGTTGAGAAGTTTGAAAATCCGCTTAGTTGGAGTTATATTTTCCTTTTTTAAACGGAGGCGGTGGACGGAGAGGTGGGGCGATGGAAGGTGAAGGCGATGGAAGGTGGGCGTGATAAGAGTGGGGTGAGAGGAAATGGGGTTATTATTTTAGAAATGAAAAATGTGAGAAGGGTGTAATAGTATTTTCATTTTTTCTATTAAAAATTGGAAAATGAGAAATTCATATTTTTTGAAAATTATTAGAAAAAACTGCGACTAAACGGGTTTTCAGTTTTTCCCTTTTCATATGAGTATTTTCCTCCAACTAAACGGCCCCTAAGCTTTGTTCAAGAGATTGGTGCGGGGGGTTTTCCTTTTGTAGGTTTGTCTTTATTTACAACAGTCGTTTCCGTACTAACATTCTAAATTGTTTTCCCAGTTTCAAAACAAAGATAATGCATATGTTTTATATAGATTTTGCTTATTTTAGTAATTTGGCTCTGATTTGAGGATGCCTGCAATGTGTTTGTTGAAATGTCAAGAATAGTGGAAAGTGGATTTTAAATTGAAAAACTTTGAAATTAAACGAGATGATTGATGCTCATATCACAAGTTTAGAATTTTTAAATGTTTATTATGAAATTTAGATTATTTAATAATGACTTTTTTTATAACAGACCAACTTGAATGGTTTGTTTGTACGGTTGTGTTCAATGTTTGTTATTAAACACGTGGAGAACTTTGTCTCAACTCTCAAACGAGGAGTATGTGACCCATAGAAAATCTTTGATTATCAAGCGGCTTTTATGCAACTGTTTTAGGATCTACACATTCACATAACATAGAGCTTATGTTATGGGTCAAAATGGAAAGTCAACCAAAAAAGAAAACAAACCAACCAAGAACTCACCCAACCGTTTTCCCGCCCATTCCTATTTTAAATAGCTGTTATATATGTTTCTTTCTCATTTTACTATCTTTATAATCTGAAACTCTTCTAGTTGTAACAACTACTCAATTCATCTTTCTAATAACAATCCCATTAACTACATTTCGATTTGCAAGTCATTTCTTGTAATTCCTAATTAGCTTTTAGTTCTTGTTCGAATTTCATTCCTGCAAGTTCATATCAATTGGTATCAAAGCTGCTTTATTGGCACTCAGTTATCATTTCTTTTCAAGATTATGTTATTTTGTTACTTGTAACCAATTCAATTAACTCTCCGGTGATCGTTAGAAATCCAGCCAACTTCCAATCAAGTTCCAATCCCAAATACATTATATGGAATTCGTCCATTTCCAAATCTCAAATCTTTTTTACATTTATGCTTCAAATTATTGCTCGTTTGAAGCAGAACTGGAAGTTAGACATTAAATCACTGAATTGGTTTAGAATTTGAAAATGGCGCCACAAGAACTGATATTGTTATGGGTGGTTCTAGGGATAGTTCTAGTAATGATCAAGGTGTTATTATTGGTTTTATGAAACAGTTCATGTCTGAGTTAGTTGATAACAAATTGGCTGGAATTCATCAAATCTTGGAAATTTTGGTTGGTCAAATTGTAAGTTTGAATGTACCACAACAAGTTATTAATGTTGGAAACAATATAGGCAATCGAGTTGGTAGAATGACAAGAGTGGAATTCGCAAGATTCAATGTGGATTATGTGAGGGACTAGGTTTCAGATGTGAATAGTTCTTCCTTCTTGATGGCATTCCAGATGATCAAAAATAAAGGCTCGTCTTTATACAACTTAATGATAAAGCAATGCTATGGAACAGATAGTTTATAAAGTTGTATGTTGAAATTGTGTCTTGGAATGTGTATAAAGAGGCCATAACTCAAAGGTTTGGGACTGTGTTTGTTGACCCCATGGTTGAGTTAAAGAATGTGAAATATGAAACCACAACTAAAGCTTATCAATATGCTTTTGATAATCTGTAAAGTAGGGTTGAAGTTAGTGAAGAAAATATTGTTAGTTTTTACCTTGGGGGTTTACCACAAGAAATTATAATGGGGCAAGGATGTTTAAGCCTAAAACCTTAACTGAAGTATATTGTTTGACCAATTTGAGGCTTCATTGAATACAATTAAGAGAAAGAATAGATTGTTGTACAATAATGGCACAAGTACTTCTATGTTCATTCCATAAAGTTGGTAATCAAAATGTAAAGCCCTTGTTAGCCTTACCCCAAAACAAACCCATAACTGCTTATAAGCCAAACAATAGGAAGCAGTTGACCCAAAAAGAGTATGAGGACAAAAGAGTTAAGAATTTGTGTTTTTATTGTGATCAAAAGTATGTTCCTGGTCACAAATGTCAAGGGCGGTTGTACTCTATAGTTGTGTTGGCAGATGAAGATGAGGAGGAAGGACATGATGGTGAACTGGAGGGCTTAGAAGAGGAGGAAATTGAGGAGATAGTAAGGAATCCACAGATTTCTTTAAATGCTTTGAATGGAGTAATTATAAGACAATGTGAATTAGAGGATCTGTGGGTAAGCATGTGATACACATATTGGTGGATTCAGGTTCAACCCATAACTTTTTGGACAATGAAACGTCCAAGAAACTGGGTTGTCCTATAAATAGTACTTGTCCACTTTCAAGGGAGATGGAACTAATACTGTCAGCAATAGTGAATGTAGGAAGCTTAAATAACAATTGCAGGGTGTAGAATTTTGCTCAGATTTGATGTTGGTGACATTAGGAGGTTGTGAAATGGTGCTTGGAATCCAATGGTTGTCAAGCAATGGGTCATAGATTGTGATGTATGCCAAAGGTGTAAACCAGATCTTTCTGCATATCTAGATCTACTTCAACCAGTACCAATCCCACCAAACAGTGTGTGGTCTAGCATTTCAATGGACTTTATGGAAGGCTTACCAAAATCTAATGGCAAAAGTGTGATATGGTTAGTGGTGGATAGGCTCAGTAAGTATGCTCACTTCATTGCAATGGCACATCATTTTACTGCAAAGCAAGTGGCCCAATTATTTCTTGAAAACATTTATAAGCTACATGGTCTACCAGAAAGCATTGTTTCAAACAGGGATAAGTTGGGTTTAGGGTATATAAGTATTTTTTTGGAAAGAATTGTTCAAGTTGCTTCAAGTTAAACTGCTTATGTCAAATCTTACCACCCACAGACTCATGGCCAAACATAGGTGTTGAATAGGAGTTTGGAATGTTACTTGAGGTGTATGTGTGGTGAAAGTCCAAAAGATTGGTCTAAATGGCTCTCCTTAGCTGAATGGTGGTATAACACCAACTATCACTCCACACTGAATACTACACCTTATGAAGTACTCTATGGCCAAACACCCCCAATACACATTCCTTATGTCACAGGTGAAAAGAAAAGTGGACACTGTGGATAGAACTCTTTCAGCAAGGGAAGAAATGATCAAAATGCTCAGGTTTCACTTGAAAAGAACACAAGAGAGAATGAAGCAACAAGTAGATAAGCACAGGACTGATGAGAGTATATGGTGGGTGATTCGATATACTTCAAGCTGCAGCCACATAGACAAGTATCTGTGAGATTAGGTAAGTACAATAAGCTGTCACACAAGTACTGTGGACCCTTCAATGTGCAAGCTAGAGTGGGAAAGGTAGCTTACAAGTTAGAGTTGTGATCTCAAGCCCAAATTCATGATGTCTTTCAAATATCTCAGCTCAAAAGTGCAAAGAAAATGTAGAACAAGTTGGTTCTTTGCCTCATTCTGATGAGTTGGGTCTATTTCAAGCAGAACCCACTGGCTATCTTAGACAGAAAGTTTGGAAAGGTAGGAAGCTCAGCTGCAGTGTATGTTTTGGTTCAATTGTACCAACAGTTCAAAAGAAGATGCTACATGGGAGTCAATTGAAGACATTCAAGCTCAATTTCCAAATTTTAATGTGTTGGCTTAATCTTGGGACAAGATTAATTCAAGAGGGATGGATTGTTATGGGTCAAAATGGAAAGTCAACCAAAACAAGTCATCAACCTAACCAAGAATTCACCCAACCGGTTTTCCCGCCCATTTCTCATTTAGAAACCAGTTATATTTCTTTCTCATTTTATCATCTTTGTAATCTGAAACTCTTCTAGTTGTAACAACTACTCAATTCATCTTTCTAATAACGCTCCCATTAACTACATTTCGAGTTGCAATTCATTTCTTGTAATTCTTAATTAGTTTTTAGTTCTTGTTCGAATTTCATTCCTGCAAGTTTATCAGCTTCATAGTTAAGTAGCAATAGATTTTGTTAGACTTAACTCTATTGTTTTAACACACAAAACATCAAAAGTTTATGCATCTGTTGGGAGCTTTAATCTAGACTCCTTTAGTATACATCTCATGAATTTGTGAACACTCACTAATCTAGCCTTTAAGATAATTTTATCTACTTGGCAGTTCTTACTAGGCAAACCTCATTACAGTGAGTGTGTCAACTGCTAGCATGCCACCATAGAAGTGCTAAACATTACACCATTCCACGTAATACAAAGATACGCAATGTACTTCGTAAATTGTCAAAGATGCAACATATTTTCAAATAATCTTCGATCTAGCTAATATGACCGATTACTAGCATGTTAATTGCGACTGATAAAAACTAATGCATTGGCCCCATGCCTTTTTAATGACTAATCCTCTGTTATGTGTTATGTGATCATATTGCAGACACAACAAAATGGCATTCAAGAAGATAGCAAGCCTTAACCCTCGAGATAGAACAAACCATGAAGTAGAAGCAGTAAGTCACTCTCCAACACTAGCACGACACAAGGAAAGCCTTTAAGGAAACTTTTGGTGCACTTTTTTGCAACTTAACAAAACCTTTTGCCGCATTACCCTTAATAACTGTAGACCTACAGTTGAGGAGCAATATTTTATTAAATGGGAGCCATTCTTTGCTTTATCTGATTGGAACCACTTATTACTCAGAATATCATATTCGCTTTTTAAAACAATAAGTCAATGACATACATTATTTTTCCCTGCCCCTGCTTCTCTTGATCTGATGGTCACAAGCTACGAATCAAAGAAGCAATTTGTTTATCATGTGTGTGTATGGTTTTTTGGTGTGTTACGTTTAGATTTGTTGCCTTTTCTGTCTGCATAGGTGTATGTATAAGGTTTTCTACTGTTATCCTCCTGTAGATCTGGATTTACAAAATCAAATAAGCAAATTGTATATTATGGGTCTGCTATAAGCAAATTTATCTCTGTAGCTTGGTGTTTCAGTTTTCAATTTTGTTAGTTTTAGACAATAAGTTTTTGTGTTCAATATTAAAACATGTAAACGCGAGGTTAAACTCTTTTGGTGGTCCATGGGACTTCTTGGTAGATGGTGTTGAACATGAGAAAAAATATATGGGTGATGATAAAGGAGATAGGAAGATCTGTTAATAGCAATCTTTTCTGATAACTAAAAAGATATTAATTTTAGTTGAAAAATAGTTATTGATAAGTTACATTCCTGGACTCACTGTATCCTGTTACTTACTAAAGTATATCTTACAAACTAATGGTAGTTCAAGTCAGTTGCAGGAAAATTGAAATTGCACATTACCTCATATGTTACTATAACTCTTTTACTGATGTATTTCTAAGGTACTTTTTTTTTGAATAAATTAGAAAAGTAAATTTATTGTAAAACCAAAAATTATCATATATGTAATTAAAGTGGAATAATCATATGAGATATGTATGTAGTATGCAAGTTGTTAACCAAAGGCTTCAGTTTTAATGTTCATATATGGAATAATCATTTGAAGTTTTTTAAAATAGCAGCAAGTGAATACATCTTAGAATGTTAATTTCCAAATTTGGACGTATGATTATAAAACTAATGCACCTGGTTATTATGACAACTCATAGACAAAGCGGTCCAAAACCAAACAATGTCTGAAATTAAAAATACAAAGAAAATCATGCAAATTAATCAATTTTCACATAAACAAAATTCCACGTCAGTTAAATAATTAATACTCTAAGCTAAAAATATTAATCATAGTAATTACTGAATATCACTTAAACTAGTAAAAACAAGAAAGCATAAGCTGTTGCATGTCCATGTTTTGTGGCTGCTCCAATTGTTGCATCATCTCGGGTTTAAGATCAAATTTTGGACCATCATAGCGATCTTTAACATCTTCGCTCTTCATTGAACTTGTGCTTAATGCTTCCATCAACCTTTGATCAGTGCCAAAAAAAATCTGATCCATTGGCACTGACGGATAATATCCATTATCAACATCAGTACTATTTGACGATCCAGAAGACTCCACATGAGTATCAGACACGATGCCCGTGTTGTCGTTGTAGTTGTAATCATAATGGGTCATCGTGGTTATCGGGTTAGAGTTTAATAGTGGCATCTTGGTTTTAACTTCATCGATTGGTATTCCCAGCCCGTAAGCGAAATCTCTCAATTGCTCTTCTGAAGAATTATTCAAACACTCCAACGAAGTAGGTAACTTGGCTTCCAAGTTTCTTTTTTTCACCTTAGCAAGTTCATCTTCAGTTTTATTTTTCCTATCATTCCAGTAATCACATAAACCGTATGATTTAATCTTCCCAGGATCATCACTAACGCGTTTTCTTTTGTAAGCCTTAATCATATCGTTGAGTTTAACAGGATCTTGTGGGAAGATTTCTGGACTTTCTTGATGGTCGGAGCATATGATCATGGACACATCGATATCACAAAGAGTACTTAGCTCTCTCGCTGTCTTGATCAGACCCTCTTTTCGCCTTAGGAATGTGATTTTACGCTTTCTTCGTCGTTGATCAATTCCATGGGTGTCTTCACTCGACCCATGTTTTTAAATCTATAGAATAGATTTATAACGGAAAAAATATATCTACAAAAAAGACAGATGAAAAAAATCACCAGTAATTAAGAAATCAAACTTTGATCAGCAAGAGAATAGAGATGAGATTAATGAATGAAAGATGATGAACTTTCAGATAAATTTATAGAAGAAATTGATCCGTTGACAATTTGATGAGTGCGTGTGCAAAAATATAGAAAGAAAAGAGCGGGGAGGGGTAAAGTTGTTCGAAAACGTAATGATGGAATTTTAAATAAGGAAATCAGTTAGGCTTAATTAATGAAGGGGGTAGTTCAAAAAAAAATTAATGAAGGGGGAATAAAGCATCCAACGGTAGTTTTATTGTAATTTGTAAGTTGAAAAAACCATTTTTTTTTTTTTTCGGTCAGAAAAAGGTATCTTGTTCGTTTTTATTTGTCTTCAAATACTACTTTATATCGTTTGATACTACTGATCATAAATTAAAGCAAATCGATAAATATCTTTAATATCATTCGTAACTATTTAAATAGAAAACAAAAAGTTGTGTCACGCCGTGCGCGACTTTTAATTATACTCATTTTAAATGGGTGTTGATTGTACAATAAGTTGCATTATCAGGCTTCGATGGTGACCGAAGGTAAGAGGGGTGTGTGTATTACAGCCAAGTTTGTCTTTCACCTGAGAATAAGAAATACTAAAACACTACGTTAAGTGATTGCGCAGGGGTTGGACCCTGCGAACCACCTCCGGGTGAGAGTAAGTATGAGTTATAGTTGTATAAGTGAGTATAAGTAAAGAGTATAGTGTTTAGTGAGCATACCATAAACTTCTTCCCGTCCCACCTATTTATAGTAGAGAATGTTAATACAAATAAACCGTAAAACCGTTTATTAATATTTTGCGATCTCTTTGTGTTTTGTTGATAACATATATAATGTTGTCTTAAGTATAATTATAAGGATACATGTTATTTTTGTAAAGCATTTACATATAATCTTTTAAATACAAAAATGTAGTAACTAAAGCATTTGTTGTAATAGTTATATAGGATGGGTAAAAATCACAACCCATGGATCTTAACCCATACCCAAAGAGACTTGATACAATGTATACTTAGATACATTGAATCTAAAGAAACCCATGGACCAACCCATGACCCATAACCAAAAACTCATGGGCAAGAGAGGCGTTCCACGGATCCCTAGCTTTGTGCTAGCGGATCCCAGTGGAAGGATCCGTGGGATCCGTGAGAACAGGTGAGGAAATTTGCCTATAAATAGAGAGCCATTTCTTCATTATAACTCACCCTCTTCTTACTAAATCTCTCATACACTCTCATTCTCTTCTAACATATAGATCACTAGATCTAGAGAGTTGTTCTTCTTTCTTTCTATTTGTGATTCTCATATAGGTCCTTCTCTAGGCGAGATCACGAGCATTCTACAAGTCATCCAAGCAAGGGTCCTTGATTGATTTGTCACTCCGCAAGATTTACATGCGAAGATCTTGTATTTGATATTTCACATATTTGTTGTGTAATAGTTGTGTTGGTTTGGTCCACCGTGCTACGGACTCGGTATCTAGCTTTGTACGGAAAAAGTGTAAGCAACGTTGTGAAGGCTTCTCCGCCAGTGAAGGAGTTTGTTGACATAGTGATTGAACTCTCGAGTAGGTGACTCGGGGGTGGAGTAGGCAAGGAAGGTGTCCTTGTGGCGAACCACTATAAATCGGTTGTGTCATTTCTATCCCTTATCTTTATTTATTTGCTTGCATTATCATTAGATCTATCGTTCTCAACATCCATACGATTTCACATAATATCGAATCTAAAGTTTTTGAAATCAACTTAAAATCGGCAAAACTATTCAACCCCCCCTAGTTTTCCACAATTGGCATCAAGAGCTAAGTTTATAAAAGTTTTAAAATAAAATTGTATTTTAAAACTTTTCGATCACTATGGGTTACGAAAATTATAAGGAAGGGCAATCTATGCAACGACCACCACTACTTGAAACTAATGGTTTTGTATATTGGAAAATAGATTCGAAACATATGTGAAGTCTAAAGATATTGATCTTTGGTACATTATTGTTGAAGGTGATTTTGAGGCTACCTCAAATGATGATAAAGGAAATTTAGTTCACATACCTCATGATAAACTAAATGATGAAATGAAGAAAAGCTTTCTAAAAATAGTGAAGCAAAAATGGTTTTATATAATGCTTTACCGAAAAAGGAATTCGAAAGAATTTTATGCTTAAAACCTCTAAAGAAATTTGAAATTCTTTAGTTGTAACTCATCAAGGCAACCAACAAGTTAAAAATAATAAAATTGATTTATTTGTTCAACAATATGAACAATTTTCAATATCGGATAAGGAAACTATAGATCATTCATTTGCTAACTTTAATACTATTATTACATCTTTACAAGCACTTGATGAAACCTTTTCTAGCCGTAACCATGTTAGGAGATATCTAAGGGCACTTCCATCAAGTGGAGATCCAAGGTGACGGCAATCGAAGAGTCAAAAGATTTGACAATCCTCACCTCGATGAACTCATAGGCAACCTAAAAGTCTACGAGCTTGTCCTTGCTAAAGATTCCGAAGCCTCAAAGGTGAAAGAGAAACACAAATCTCTTGCCCTTAAAGCCAAAAAGGCTTCGAGCGATGAGAGAACTCATCTTGAGTAGTGACGACGAAGAGTACGCTATGGCGGTGAGGACTTTAAAAGTTCTTTAGAAGAAAGGGTGAATCGTCAAACAACCGTATGACGATAAGAAAGGCTTTCGGAAAAGCAAAGAGGACGAGAAGCCAAAGGATGATCGTACTTGCTTTAAATGTGGGGACCCAAACCACTTTATTAGTAAGTGTCCCAAACGGGATGATCAAAAGGCATTCGTGAGCGGCACGTGGGGAATGAGTGACGAGGAGGACGAAGAAATTTGTCTCATGGCAAATGACGAGGTATGTCACGAATACTATAGTAGTTCATCACTTTATGACGACTCATTGCATAATGAATATGATAAACTATGCAATATTAGCTTAAAACTAATTAACAAAAACAAGCTTTTAAAGAGTCAAAACCAACGTTTAGATAAAGAAGTCATAGAATTAAAAGCAAAACTAAAACGTTTGGAAAAGGGTAAAATAGAAAGTGGTGAATGTGAACTTTGTGTTCAACTTCAAACACTAGTTGATCATTTAGATTCTAAAATTGCTAGAATAAGTACAAACACCTTAGATACAATACTCGATGGTGTTAAAACCAAGCAACAACCAAAAGGGTCTAGGTATACAACAACTTGATCCATCAACTAGTGAAAGTAAAGAAACAAAATTTGTTAAAGAATTAGAAAACCAACCATTTGTTGTGGCGGATCCTGGATCCCCAAAAGGGAACCGGCTAGTGTACAAACGGGATCCGTGGATCTGCTTGTGACAACTAGTGGTAATAACATAGCCTCATCATCTAGAACCGAGTTCGTTATCGTAAATAGGAAGAAACCAACTCATGTCACCACTAGACATCCACCTCCAAAAATTAATCCTACTTTTGCAAGAAACAAAGCACCATCTTTTCAAAACATAATGCATCTAGGAGACCTAATAATGTTTATCCAAGAAGTAACCATCAAATGGGATGGAACCTAATATGCAAAACGGTTTCTCTGTTCAAAACTTTGCTCCATGGAATGCATACTCATCTTATCCATACATGTCTAACATGAATGGAATGTTTAACACTAATGGACCCATGAATAAATGGGGACCAAACTTTGAGTTTATTATTGTTTTAGGTGTGCTTAAAGGTCACCTAGACCCCGATGAATGGGTCAAGGATAGCGGGTGCACGAGGCACATGACCGCAATAGGGATCTATTCTCCACATATGAATCCGTAAATGGAGGTAATGTGGTGTTTGGAAATAGCAAAAGTAGAATCATCGGTAAGGTACGGTTTCTAACAAATCTCTAACCACTAACGATGTGTGTCACGTAGAAAACCTAAACTTTAATCTCTTAAGTATAGGACAAATATGTGATAAAAAGTGCAATGTACTTTTTATCAAACCGTAGTAAGATACTTAAAATGGCATAACCATAGGAAGAGGAATTAGAAACATGGAGTCTATGTCATTAAAATCGGTAATGAACCTAAAGACAAACTATGTCTTACCTCTATGGATGATACTTGACCTTATGGCATCGAAGATTAGGTCACGCCAACATGCGACTTCTTCAATCGCTATCATCCAAAGATCTAGTAAGAGATCTACCTAAGTTAAAATATGAACATCATTTTGTGATGCTTGTAATATAGGAAAACAAGTTCATTCGAGTCATAAAGCTAAAACATGGTGTCCACAACTAAGTGTCTAGAATTACTACATATGGATTTATTTGGTCCATCCGCTATCCAAAGTTATGGAGGCAACTACTATACTTTGGTAATAGTGGATGACTACTCTAGGTATACTTGGACAAAATTTTTAAAGAACAAAGCGAAACCTTTAACTATTTTGAAATATTAAGCAAAAGATCCAAAGACAACTAGGAAAACCCATAGTGTCATTAGGGACGGATCATGGTAGGGAATTCGATAATGAAGTGCAATTGGAGCTTTTGTGACGCTAATGGTATTACTCACAACTTCTCGACTCCACGCACTCCACAATCGAATTGGGTAGTAGAAAGAAAGAATAGAACCCTTCAAGAAATGAGTAGAACCATGCTTAACTAACAATCCATACCTCAAAATTTTTGGTGTAATGTTGTTGATACTTCAACGTACATACTCAATCGAGTCTTAATTAGACCAATCTTAGGTAAAACTCCATATGAGTTACTCCGAGGCAAAAGCCTACTTTAAATCATTTTAGAGTCTTTGGAAGCAAATGCTTCATTCTTAACACTAAAGATTACCTTACAAAATTTGATCCTAAATCAACGAAGGTATCTTTCTAGGTTACTCGCCAAATAGCAAAGCTTACGTCATATTAAACAAAGAAACAATGAAGGTAGAAGAGTCATTAAACATAAAATTTGATGAAAGTCCACCCAAACCCTCTCCACCTCTTGTCGATGACGAGATCATAGAAAGTGAAGCTATTGTAATTAAGAAAAGATAAATGAAGAAGAAGAACCTTCAATTAGTGAAATTGTAGGATATTAGTTTTCACATACATCAAACCATAACAACAAGGTGGCGTATAAGTGAATTCTAGAGAGAAAGTTAGAGGTTTAGGAACTTAGTGAGAGAAAGTGAAAGGTATTATGAGCTCAACTCTCTACCTTGGGAGGTAGAGAGTATTTATAGTCTTACATAAATCGCGCCACATCGGGTCGCGGGCATCACGAGTGGGTAAAGACCGTCCAGTCCTCCACGGTGTTGCCAACTAAATACTACTTAACTTAAAGAACTACGACTACGAGCTTTCTAACGATTACAAATACTTGGGGTGACCGACTCTTTAATACCGGAATTTCTAATTCCTAACAATCTCCCTAAGGGAGGTCACCTCAATCATGTACCAAACTTACATTGAATACAAATAGATATTACATTAACAATTGATCTTGCATTCTTGATGTAGTCCTTTGCTCCTAAGCTCGTAGTCATTGATTCATCTCATTGCATGTTTGGATACTCCATGTTAGGAATTAGATATTCCGGTATTAAAGAGTCGGTCACCTCAAGTATATGTAATCGTTAGAAAGCTCGTAGTCGTAGTTCTTTTAAGTTAAGTAGTATTTAGTTAAGTAATACCGTGGAGGACGGACGGGTCTTTACCCATCAGATGCGATCCATGCCCAAAGTGGCGTGTTATGTAAGACTATAAATACTCTACCTTCCAAGGTAGAGAAATGGAGCTCATAATAATATCTTTCACTTTCTCTCACTAAGTTCCCTAAACCTCTAACTTTCTCTAGAATTCCATCTATATGCAACTTTGTGTTATGGTTTGATGTGTATGTGAAAAGTTATATCTTACAATTGGTATCAAGAGCCATGGTTAGATCATATCTTGCACATCTTTGGATTTCTAGTGGTTTTAGGTGGTTTTGAGTTTGAAAAAGTTTAGTGGTTTTTGCATCATTTGGTTGATTTCTTGTGTTAAAGTTTGAATTTTGTTAGTACTTTTATGTTTAGAATCATCACAAGTGTTTAGGTTTTCATTTGGTAAGCTTGAATCATCTTGGTTGGGTTGTTTTTGGATTGAAAAGTGATGTTTATATGGTTTTTACTTGCTAGCGACTTAGCTCACGGACTACTTTCTTCGTGAGCGACTTGCTTTACAAATTTGTAGCGAGTTACGCTTTAGACCCAGCGAGTTAGATCTAGCGACTTACAATGACAAGTAGTGGACTCTCCACCACGGGTAGCGACAGTGGTAGCGACTTGGTGCATGCGAGTTGCTCTTTAGCGACTTGCATCTTTAGCGACTTGAGTAGCAATTGTCGCCAAAATTTTGCTAGCGACTTGAGTCTTAGCGAGTTACTACTTAGCGACTTACATCCGGCTAGCGACTTGGAACTCTAGCGACTTAGTGGTGTAGCTTAATTAGTTGTTAGCGACTTGGTTCAAGAATTCGTAGCGACTTGGTTGATTTTTCCGTCAAAACTTCAAACGGCCATAACTTTTGAACCAGAACTCCGTTTTATTTCTACCCATCAAAACGACCGTGAGCGAGGAGAATAGACCGAATTAAAGTTCATTCGAATCAATCTTGAGGTCTAAATCCGCTCAAACAGAAGTTATTGAGGTTCTTAAGTTTTAGACCTAAATTTCTCGGAAAAGCGGGCATAAACCAATCCGAATCACAACCAAACAACATCTCGCTTATCCCACAAACAATCATAAGACCTAACACACAATTTTCTATCATTGTGTCGATCCATTAGTCGTCTTAACACATTCCATTGGTCATTGCTTAACGGTTTAGTCTTGATTTTAGTAAAATCCCGAAAGATTCTATTTCTCGGTTTAAATCATAGACGGTAAAATCCGCATTCTACCACATCATGTCTTACTCTCTTGACCGATTTCGTAGTGCTTAAATTGTATGATCTTGTGGATAATAATGATAATGGATGCTACATCGAACGATTAAAGATGTTTGAATTAAACAACGAGGATGTGAGATCTTCATGTTCGAGTACAATGAGAATAAATTGCACACTGCCATGTAATGCCATGCAAATGGAATGCGACATTGAGCCCTATCAACTACTTCATCCGCACTCATACAACAGTTATCCATAGTGGGGATCGAACATGTAGTGCTCTTTTCCGCCAGACTTACCTACATTGACAAGAAGCTTCTTTGTTGAACTTAGAGCATTTAAAGTCGCAACTTACCAATGAAGAAGTTCAAAAGATGGTTCCAGTCAGCTTCTTCAAGTAATCTACAAACAATTTCAACCATTCATCGGTGGGAATATTCATTAGATTACAATCAACACTTATTGGAATTTCCTTCAAAAACATATTGGAATGGAAATTCGAGAATTCATTGAGACATTTATCCAACTCATGGATAATATGAAAAAGTTCATTGAAGAATCGCACAAAAGAATGAAGACGTGAATGAGTGTCGGTGCGGTTGAAAATTGTTGTGATAAGTCGGGTAATGTATCCGTGAAGAATCGAGTGGTCTTTGAATGCGAAATGTTAGAAAACAAATAATGATGAGTCGGGCAATGCTAAAATAGAATCTTCATGCTCATGTCCACAAGAGAGAGAGTGCACCACCACAACCCGTGCAAGCTAATGCAAAGGAACGCTACATGGAAGCTTCGGATGTACCCAAGATAGAGATGCACCGCCACAACCTGCACGTTAATGCAGAGGAAACTTGCATGAAAGTTTCTGCGCACCTAGGTATGCATCTTCTTCAAATGATGATTATGGATTGCATGAGTACCTTTGCATTTGTGCACGATGATTCCTTGACCATCGAACTCAATACCTATAAGGATCAAGTTGCCATATCGAACAACGTGCTAAGTTTGAACTTACCACTCGTGGCGGTGAGATGGATATCCAAATGCGCACAATTATTAGAAAATGTAATTTTAGAAGAAGTATTAAAACAAGAGTTAAACTCCTTACAAGAAAAGCTTTCCAAAGCGCTAAGCAAAACACGAACTTCAAGAAAATGTTAAAATGCTTAAGCAAGAATTCAAAGTTAAGGAATCAAAACTTTTGAATGATTTTTCCAATCTAAAACTTTGAAAACAAGCTTGAAAATAAGTTGTACGCGTAAGGAATACCATTCAAACCGCTCACATGATCACTAAGCATCGAGTCTTAAGCGATAAGCATAGCATTCCCTTGTTAAGGAACCAAATCCAGAGGTAATTAAAAGGATAGAAATGCTCATAAGGTGCTTTATGATGGTAATAAAATCCTTAAGCCTGGCGTAAACCTAGTTGCGTTGAGTGCACCGAGGAAGATAAGAAATCGATGAAGTCACTAGGAGAAAATGAATAAGAAGTTAGAAGATCCTGAGTGTAAAAGAATAACATAACGATCAAACCCCATAATTACACTAAAGAAAATTGGATCTCCTTGAACAAGTTTAAGCCTCGACTCTATTAACCCCTGAACAAGTGTTCGGAAAAAGGATATGGAAATGCAAAAGTCGAAAATCTTGTTGAAAAGAACTCTTGTAGGAAATCGCCTAAATCAACGTGTATCCTCCTAATACACCAATGCACTTAGTTCCTAGATCTCTTGCCACTAAAAGCAAGACCTTAATCGATGAATATGTTATCTTTCAACTATTTGTTGATTTTGAGAAAACTTGTAAGAAAAGGATCACACCCACCGGTATAATCAAGGGAAAGGGTTTTGAGCAAACTAAAGAATGCTATTTAACCGAGGTCATGCCTTTCTTTAAACAACTAAAAGATCAATTTGAGAGTCTTAAAAGGGGACGATTCGATATTAAAGAAATGGAAAAGGTATTTGATGCAATGATTGTTGAGGTTAGTGACTATGAGAGAGAATTAAAATATAGTGAGATTGAAAGGAAGAACTTGCATACACCAATGAGAATCGATTTCGAATGTATTGCTCAAGATGTGTTTTCATCGCTACAAATTGTTCCATTAATGCTTCTCAATTTCATGAATTATCCGTTGCTCGAAAGTCTCCCATGATCGTGTCATTGAGCTTGAAACAACAAATTCAAAATTGCATGAGAAAATAGAAACAGATGATCATGATAACTTGGTCAAACATTATTCTAAATTAGAAGTTGAACATCTTGCTTTGCAATTAAAACATCAACATCTCAAAGAAAATGTTAAAACCTCAAATATCAAGACATCCTCGATGCTCTGAGTTTGATGCGAGTTTTGAAATTAGCAAACGTGATGAACAAATTCGAGCTCATTATAACACGATCAAAAGATTGAAAGCCCAAATTTCACAACCGAAAGGTGAAAAGAAGGATGTGACTGGTTCCATATGCCTCCACCTTTAGATTCTCGAATTTCCAACTTCAAAACATAATTGATAACTTGCAAAAGGAAAATGATTGTTTTAAAGTCGAAATTTCAAAGGTTAATGATCAAAACAAAGAGTTATGTGATTCATTTAAAGTTAATCATGATAAACAAATTGAAAGATAACTTCTTTACTTAACGATATTGAGAATCAAGCGTGAGGTGAAAGGAAAGTTGCCAATCCCAAATTGCAAATACTGCCCTAAGGTTTCGCTTGTGATAATATGCTATCGATATGTTATATATTCCCCGCCCATTAGGAATAATGAACTTGCACATAAAGCATATCTCTCATACCTTAAGGAAAGTTTGAAGGGTCTCCGTGAGATTGTTGAAGATGAAAGATTAGAAAAACCTTTGATAGTACTATAGCCTATGCCTGCATGGATGCCAAACGATCTCGTGAACTCTTAGAGTATGTAATTGTCACAAGTCCGAAATCTAGCAATAGGTAGATAGAATAGTTGTGCCTTGTTCTATGCCTAAGGCCAAGCATGTGACTCTTGATATGCCTTGTTCCATGTCGAAATTCAAGCAAGCAACCTTTGATGTGCCTCCAGAATTTCGCATCCCAAAGACTTCTAGACCGTGAATGCGAAAGTAGTGAAGCCATGTAATGTTCCCATCGTTATTTCTACAGATGTTAAGATTGACACTAAAGTTAGCGGTCAAAACCTAGAAGCAATGCAAAGAAGGATAGGATTACGCAAACTAAAAGTGATCATGATAAGGAAGTAAAAGAACACCATAGGGACAAGAAGTTTGATTTGAACAAAAGAATCGTGTTAGTTCTAGTATTAGCTCTAAGCTTATCGAAATTAATTCGAGGCCTTATGTCAGTCTGCAAAACATGTAAAAATGTTTATTTTCCGGTAATCATGATAAATGTGATGTGTTATTTACGAGATCTAAGAATCATACCCCGCTTAAGAAAGTTTGGAAAGCAAACAGACAAGCAATCACGAAACCTACGGGAAGGTTTTACCAATGTAGGATTTCAGTGGAAGCCAACAGTCGAATGTTCACGAATGGCAAACCTTACCCTTAGCTAGATCCACTATGCCGAGAATAGTGCACATTAAGGTTTGGAAGCCAACCGTAGAATAATCCCATTAAGCACAAAATGTCATTTGACTAAGTCCGATGCCTCTACTAGTCCAGCTCCTAGGGATAATGCCATTGCATCTAGGGTCTCTGTGATCCAAAGATCGCTTGTGCTAACCAAAAGGAACCCATCAAGACGTGGGATCCAATGTTTCCAATTCTCTGCTTCGTCATTGTCCAAAGGGTCTTACAAATCGTCCCTTGGTATTTGGATTCAAGCGGCTCTAAACATATGACCGGGCTCTTAACAATGACGTCTGCTCAAACCGGGCCTCCTCAGATTCATCATTATGGCGTCTGCAGATAACACTTGAGCCCGTTCTTCAAAGAAAAGAAAAGTGTACACTCTTCCGTGCTCTTAATCTTCACTAAAGAGAAATTCTCTCATGAATGGTCATCCTCATCTACATTCTTCATCAACAAGCTTCATGTTTTTCCACGCCATTCACATCAAGTGGATCTACGCTCATTGGTGTATACTCTTATTCATTTGTTAAATCAAAATGGCAACTTCGGATGCAATTTTGAGGGGAGAAGAGTGAATATACTACATGATGATGGATGTTTGAATAATGGTTATACGACTTAATTTTTGATGATGATGAGTGTATATTCTTTTGATGAAGAGTGAATATACTAAGGATAAATGGGATTCATTGTTTTTCAAAGATATGTTTGATGAGTACTTTCAACCTTCGACGAATGTTGATCATCCAAATCAAGCTCATGCTCCGTTTCTATTGATTCAACTGGTTCACCATCTAAGAAGTACTTGGAATTCTCAAGAAACCTTGTCTCCGCCACTTCACAAGGCGTTGTTAATGACTATCATTGCGCTTGCACTCATGAATAGTGATCCGCTCTTTGGTACTCCTTTGCCAAATCTTCACGGATCATTGTTTCATTGTTCTTCCAAATGTGCACTCAGAATCAACCACATGAACATTAAGGAAAATGACTTCCTCATCCGCTTAAAACATAATTGGTAAATCTTCCGGATCGGTTATATGTATACCTTAAGGAAAATGCATTGATGTTGAGGAATCATTTGTCTTGCTCACCGATGGGTCAATGTACATCCGATTGTATGTTTATTCACGTGTTGGACATTTGACACAAGTTGATTACTTCGAAGTTACTCATTTATCACTTATTTGAGGTTGAAGTTGACGTTCACAAAGGCGTGTTCTTATTTGATAACTTGCTCGGGCTTAAGAATTTGAGTTGAAGACTTGGTTTATCTAGTTACCAGCAGTCGGGATGTTTTGAAGACCTGGTTAACTATCACTTTAAGGAGTTACGTTGTTTTACTCAGTGTCACACGCAGATGTCGTTGTGGATAATCGCAAGAGGTGTTAATGTCTCATACTTTGTTTGAGTAGTGAGTACTTAGAGATTTGCTTGAAGCATAGATTCTCGACACGTTCTTCCATCTTTAAGTGCAAGCTTAAGACACAAATGCGGGAATTCGACTTGATTTCAAGTTTGGTATATCGGGTTTTCTTCAACGAAGGTCACTTCAAATTGTCTACATATGGGTTGATAAAGATAGTCGAGAGAGTTTATGTAGCATTGATTCTCACAGGATTCACTTGGGCTATTTGAGTTCTTCTCACAAGATTTCAAGTTTATGGATTGATTATGTTTTGTTGATTCGAGGTATCAAAACTATTTGGGGAAGGATATATTATTCCAACTATTTGGGGAAGTGGTCTCTGAGACCTTTGGTTTTTTGTTACTTGAAAGTTCGGTTGGAAGAAATGTGAGAAGAATATTTGGAACGTGAGATGATATCGCCTATCGACATCTTATATACGGTTTATGATAAAGTGCTTCCTGTTATATGCACAACATGTTCACTTGATCGAGCTAATTCGCTTATTTCGAGTTGACATCCACGAGATGATTAGTGACTCAACATGTTACATGGATGTCATCGTCTCTACTCTTGTTGGGTACATGTGTACATTATGTCTCGATTGGTTATATGTTATATAACCGGAATGCACTTGGTAAAATGAAGATGTTGATATATTGTTCCCCTAACTAGACAATCGGTCAATCTCGAAGAGTAAGGTGTACATCGGGATGCACAATGGTTCATGTGATCGGTCGTAATCGCTAATCCGGATCCGATAACTACCGAGATGATCAATGTTTCAACTTGTTACCGGTGTTCTCGTGTTCTTGAGTCGAGTCAATCAATGAGACCGCTTTGTATTCAACTCTAATTCTTAGGAAAATGGTCTTTATTCGATGTTTGTCGGTTTGGGGAAGCTACCAAAGATTCAAATTGAGAAGGCTCATGTTCGAATTTTTCTTAGAAGCCTCGGATGCTTTGGTGGCGAAAGTTTAAGAGATGTTGATTCCTTACTTCTACAACGTCTTGAACGATATCTTTATCTCGGTACTCATTTCATCATTCTCTTAAACTAATTTATCTCTTGTATATATCTATTCGAAAATCAAAATACAAAATTATAAAACCTTCAAAAATCAAATAGAAAAATATAAAACTTTCAAAATCCATAAAATTTGAAAAATTGAAAATCTTCAAAAATATTGTCATTTTGTCATGTTTCTCTCGATTCGATAATATCTACGGTCTTGATGTTGTCATTCAAAGAATGACACGGACTTTAGATATTGTTCAAATTTTATTAAAAAAAAAAAAAAAAAAAAAAAAAAATTCAAAAAATCAAAATATTTTGGGAGAAGAGAAACAATGGTTTATTGTCATTTTCAGCAATAACCCGTTTTAAAGAGAAAGAACAGAGCCATGTTTTAACATGTTTTCACATTCCATGCTCGATTCTATAAACATTTATCCGCCGAAACCAATGCTTTGAAAAATAACTCGGTCTCTATTTTTGATAATCATCTGGACTTATTTGTCAAAATCTCTATCTCTCAATCAACAACCTATGTCATTGATTGAGGAGAATGATTTCAATTAAATTAAAAGTTATTTGGCATTAAATTGTTTTCAAAGATATACATGCATGTTTTATCAATGGAGTTTAAAGTCTTAAAATCGATCCTTATCGCCAAACGCTTTCACAATCAAGTCACAATTCTCCTTAAAGCTTTCAAAATCAATTTAAATCTATACGAGATCACAAATCTCAAATGTTTTGATAATTGTGATCGGGAGAATGTGATTTAAATTGATTTAAACCGATAATTGGTAAATGGTTTCATAAGAGTGTACATCTTGTCCTTCCCACATGTGACAAACGATTTCAAATTTTCCATGCACATGTTGAGGGGAGCATCTATCTTAAACCTTTGATTTGAAACGCGATCACTCACCCCATGCGGGTTCCTCTAGTATGTGCAAAACTCTTTTCAAACCTCGAGGCACATATTGAGGGGAGCAAATTATGGAAACCTCATCCTTCCGGAAATGCTATATCTACTTGATTTGATGTAGAAGCGATGTTGATATCTTTTAGAAAATGGTAATCAAAAGTTAATTCTTTCTCTTGCCTCCGTGTGCAAAATATTTTCAAATACTTGATGCACATGTTGAGGGGAGTTCTCGTTCTAAAATATCAAAACAATTCGATACAAAATGCTTGATAATATATCACAAGTATCCGAATTGATTTTAAAATAGTTTTCAATTGGATCCAATGGCGCTAACTATTCAAATTGACCGACCAACTTTACTTCATATGCGGTGATATAAGGATGATAAGGTTAGGTATGTGTTCCCATGATCCGCCGAACCGGAGGGATCTACCGTGACAATCCACTAGTTAGTGTAGAAGTCCTTAGGTATGATGATAAAAGGAGAAAAATGAGATATGGGAAGAGTGCGGACTAAGGCGAGCTAATCGGAATAAACCCAACAAGGTTCTAGCTATGAAGTCTCGGTAAGCTTGAAGGGGTTGAAGAATTAAAAGAATTGAATGAGAAAGGGTGAAAACAAATAGCCCTCCATTTATTCAACCTTAGTAAACCGGGTTCAATTCATATACTATCGATGGTAACATCGGTATTGAAGACAAGGCGTCATGGACCCGGTGACGCCTCGCACTTCAACTTTCCAAACCACTCAAGTTCCTCTTAAAGGCTTGTTTCATTCTCACGGGAACCGACATTATCTATCGACTTTCTCTTAGAGATGGTTGATATTGAAGAAGGAGACCCTCCCCCAGTCTCCGTCATAGGATCCAAATATGCACAAATTGAGTCTAGAGCCACGAGATCATCAATAAATCTCATTAGGACACTTTCAATGAAGTCTCTCATTCACACAATGTGGAAAGAGATTATATCTTGAGTCCCACGCATTATCCTTGTGGTATTGCCGAACATCCGAGTGATGTGTTTACATATTCACAATGAAGATGGAAAGCCTTGGAGCCAACATCAAACAAGCTCACGGTAGGTGGCATGTGAGATCTATTATATAGATCAACCATGTGACAACCGAGCGAAACAATGGGGCGATTCAATCTCTTGAATCAATCACAGTTCAGTTATGGATTGACGGATACCTTTGAAAACCGGTCTTTGTGCTTAAAACTTTTTCTTTAGCACATCGACCGTGTACTCATTTTTCAAACCAAAAGGTATTTTATGATTGATAATTGATTTTCAATAAAACCTTCGTTGTATTGCAAAAACAATTTCTATTAGGCAATACACGATTGTTTTCAAATCTCTTTCATCAATCGGTGGACTTAAAATTATTTGGTTCACTCACCCGTGTTTTCTTCTTTGAGATGTTCGGTTTGAGAACGACTAGAGCAATGCGAAACCTGTCAAGGAAATTCTTGAATTATACGATCACGAGCAAAGACATGTATCGATCAACGGGAACCGTGGGCGTGTACCTCAATTCAACGAAGTGATCAAAGACACTTTCGGCGCTTTATTAACTAATCACATGCAGTACGCCCGACGCTTGCGGTGATCGTAATGGGCGGTCAATCCATAGCCGCATGCTCACTTAACACATTCATCTCAAAAGAAATCATGATTAGTGCATCAATGACTCGATATTTTCACTCCATGCTCGCTACGCCGCCAATATCATGAATCAACTAAAGCTTCCGCTACTACGATGAGAAGACATCATGATCCGAATGTGAGCATGTCGGTCCCAAAGTCACAACACCACAAAGGATGTGTCGGAGATTGTTGATAGTCGATGATCTCCAAAGATGGCTCAAACATATCATCACGTGGATCGATAAAGACCTCCACTTGGAATAACCAAACATGCAATGTGAAGAATCAATGACTACGAGCTCAGAGCAAAGGACTACATCAAGAATACAAGATCAATTGTTAAATGTAATATCTATTTGTATTCAATGTAATTATGGTACATGATTGAGGTGACCTCCTTGGGAGATTGTTAGGAATTAGATATTCCCAGTATTAAAGAGTCGGTCACCTCAAGTATATGTAATCGTTATAAAGCTCGTAGTCGTAGTTCTTTTAAGTTAAGTAGTATTTAGTTAAGTAATACCGTGGAGGACGGACGGGTCTTTACCCATCAGATGCCTCGATCCATGCCCAAAGTGTGGCGTGTTATGTAAGACTATAAATACTCTCTACCTTCCAAGGTAGAGTTGGAGCTCATAATAATATCTTTCACTTTCTCTCACTAAGTTCCCTAAACCTCTAACTTTCTCTCTAGAATTCCATCTATATGCAACTTTGTGTTATGGTTTGATGTGTATGTGAAAAGTTATATCTTACACCCAAGTGGAGGTCTTTATCGATCCACGTGATAATAATTTTGAGCCATCATTTGAGATCATCACCATCAACAATCTCGACACATCCTTTGTGGTGTTGGTAATATGTGATGTTGTGACTTTAGGACCGACATGCTCACATTCGGATCATGAAATCTTCTCATCGTAGTAATGGAAGCTTTAGTTGATTCATGATATTGGCGCAGCAGAAAGAAGCATGGAGTGAAAATATCGAGTCATTGATGCACTAATCATGATTTCTTTTAAGATGAATGTGTTAAGTGAGCATGCGGCTATGGATTGACCGCTTCATTCGATCACCGCAAACGTCGGTGTACCGCATACAACAAGCTAGTTAATAAATCGCACGAAAGTGACTTTGATCACTTCGTTGAATCGAGGTACACGCCCACGGTTCCCCGCTGATCAAGACATGTATCGCCTGTGATCGTGTATAATTCAAGAATTTCCTTGACAGGTTTCGCAATGCCTAGTTGTTCTCAAACCGAACATCTCAAAGAAGACAACATGGAGTGAGTGAACCAAATAATTTAAGTCCACCGATTGATGAAAAGAGATTTGAAAACAATCGTATTGCTCAATAGAAATTGTTTTGCAATACAACGAAGGTTTTGTTGAAAATCAATTATCAATCATAAAACACCTTTTGGTTTGAAAATGAGTACTGGTCGATGTGCTAAAGAAAAGAGTTTTAAGCACAAAGACCGGTTTTTCAAAGGTATCCGCAATCCATAACTCGAACCAGATTGATTCAAGAGATTGAATCGCCCCATTGTTTCTGCTCGCTTGTCACATGGTTGGTCTATAGAATAGATCTCATATGCCACCTACCAGAGCTTGTTTGATGTTGGCTCCAGAGGCTTTCCATCTTCATAGTGAATATGTATTCACATCACTCGATGTTCCGCAATACCACAAGGATAATGCGTAGGACTTAAGATATAATCTCTTTCCACATTGTGTGAAATGTAGAGTTTTCATTGAAAGTGTCCTAATGAGATTTATTGATGATCTCGTGGCTCTAGACTCAATTTGTGCATATTTGGATCCCGTGTCGAGACTAGGAGAGGTCTCCTTCTTCAATATCAACACTCTCTAAGAGAAAGTCGATAGATAATGTTGGTTCCGTGAGAATGAAACAAGTCCTTTAAGAGGAACTTGAGTGGTTTGGAAAGTTGAAGTGCAAGGCCACCGGGTCCATGACGCCTTGTCTTCAATACCGATGTTACCATCAAGAGCATATGAATTGAACCCGTTTACGCCTAAGGTTGAATAAATGGAGGCTATTTGTTTTCACCCTTTTCTCATTCAATTCTTTTAATTCTTCAACCCCTTCAAGCTTACCGAGACTTCATAGCTAGAACCTTGTTGGGTTTATTCCAAGACTAGCTCGCCTTAGTCCGCACTCTTCCCATATCTCATTTTTCTCCTTTTATCATCATACCTAAGGACTTCTACACTAACTAGTGGATTGTCCTCGGTAGATCCCTCCGATTCTCGCGGATCATGGGAACACATACCTAACCTTATCATCCTTATATCACCGTATATAAAGTAGAGTTGGTCGGTCTATTTGGTATTGTTCATCCGCCATTGGAACCAATTGAAAACCATTTGAAAATCAATTCGATACTTGTGATATATTATCAAAGCATTTTGTACCGAATTGTTTTGATATTTTTAGAACGAGAACTCCCTCAACATGTGCATCAAGTATTTGAAAATGTTTTGCACACGGAGGCAAGAGAAAGAATTAACTTCTTTGATTACCATTTTCTAAAGATATCAACATCACTTCCCACATCAAATCAAGTAGATATAGCATTTCCGGAAGGATGAGGTTTCCATAAATTTGCTCCCCTCAATATGCGCCTCGAGGTTTGAAAAGAGTTTTGCACATACTAGAGGAACTTGCACATTGACATAAGTTGATCACATTTCAAATCATAGGTTTAAGATAGATGCTCCCTCAACATGTGCATGGAAAATTTGAAATCGTTTGTCACATGCAAGGTGATAAAGATGTACATCCTTATAAAACCATTTACCGAATTATCGCTTTAAACCAATTTAAATCACACATTCTCCCCGATCACAATTATCAAATCATGTGAGATTTGTGATCTCTTATAGATTTAAATTGATTTTGAAAGCTTTTAAGGAGAATTGTGACTTGATTATGAAAGCGCTTTTAATCGATAAGGATCGGATTTTAAGACTTTAAACTCCATTGATAAGACATGCATGTACATCTTTTGAAAACAATTTAATGCCAAATAACTTTTTATTTTAATTGAAATCATTCTCCCCTCAATCAATGACATAGGTTGTTGATCGAGAGATAGAGATTTTGACAAATAAGTCCCGATGATTATCAAAATAGAGATCGAGTTATTTTTCAAAGCATTTAGTTTTCAATGATAAATGTTTATAGAATCGAGCATGGAATTTTGAAAACATGATAAAACATGGCTCGTTTTTTCTTTTAAAACCGGTTATTGCTCGAAAATGACAATAAACCATTGTTTCTCTTTCTCCCAAAAATATTTTTGATTTTTTTTTTTAATAATAAAATTCGAACAATATCTAAAGTCCTGTGTCATTCTTTGAATGACAACACAAAGACCGTAGATATTATCGAATCGAGAAAGACATGACAAAAATGGCAATATTTTTTGAAGATTTTTGAATTTTTCAAATTTTATGGATTTTGAAAGTTTTATAATTTTCTATTTGATTTTTTTTATAATAAATATTTACAAGAAATAGATGAAGATAGACCTTTACTCCTCGCCTTCCTCCCAAGACGCTTTGAGTGTTTCGGTTGAAGGCTTTTCAAGCCAAGACGTGGAAGAATAAACTCAAAACGTTCTCTTGAAGAGCTTTGGTGAAGATGTCACTAACCGATATTCGCACCTCACAAAATAGAGTTCCACCACACCTTTTCCACTTGTTCCCGATGAAATGATGTCGAATGTCGATATGCTTTGCTCTTGAGTGTTGAACATTGTTGCATGAGAGAGCAATAGCACTTTTATTATCACAAGACAGAGGATTTTGTTGAATACAAAGCCATAGTCGGATAATTGAGATCTCATCCATAAGATTTGAGCACAACAGATGACATGGCTATGTATTCACCTCTGAGAGGAAATAGAAGTACTCATTTGCTTCTTTGAAGACCAACTCACAAGCTTATCACCCAAAACCGAGCACCTCCGTATACGGTATCTTGTGATCCTTGGACATACCGGTGTCTCTGTACCAAAGACCCATATTGATGGTTCCTTGAGATACCAAAGACCCGCTTAATCGCTTCAAGGTGCTTTTAGTATGCTTAGCTCGGTATCTAGCACACATGCAAACAATGAACAAGATGTCTCGTCTACTAGCAATGAGGTACATCGTGGATCCAATCATACTACGATATTTCGCTTGGTCAATCATGATCCCCGAGTGGTCCTCATCTAGTTTGGTTCGGTCAATCATGGGGTGTCAACAGGTCACTTGAATCAAATCCAAATTTCTTTAAGATCTCTCATTGTATATTTAGATTGATTTATGAAAATGCCTCCGGACTTTGTGAAATTTGTAATCCCAAGAAAATGACATTTGTCCCATCATTGACATTTGAAATTTTGAACTCATTTCATTTGAAAACGATCACATTCCATTGGGTCCGTCGAGGCAAAGATGATATCATCAACATAAATTTGAACATGAATTATATGTTTGCTCGACTTCCGGTGAACAATGTTGGATCAATCGCTCCTTTTCTAAATCCGGTAGATAGAAGAAACTTGATAGCGATCATACCATGCCCTGGAGCTTGCTTTAAACCATAAGAGCCTTCTTCGACGATAAACGTGGTAGGATGCTCGATTTACAAAGCCTTCAGTTGGTGACATAGACGACTTCTTTAAGATCTCCGCTCAGAATGCCGCCTTCACGTCCATCCGATAGACTACCATGTTCTTACTAGCATCATTAGCCAAAAGATTCTCGATTGCCTCGATTCGAGCAACAGAGCAAAAGATTCTTCAAAGTCTATACCTCCTCTCGACGGTATCTTTTAGCAACTAATCAAGCCTTGTTCTTCAACACATCACCATGCTCATCAAGTTTCACTTTGAAAATCCATTTTAGAGCAATAATCATTGCACAACTGAGCAGTGTACTAACTCCCATACATCAAGTCGATCAAACTCATGAATTTCTTCTTGCATGGCATTGAACCAAATTGCCTTCATTCATGGCGGTTAACATCTTTTGGTTCGATCTTAGAGAGTACGGAGTTGAAGAAGCACCACAAGGCATCGGTTGCAAGTTGTACGCATGGATACGTAACGAGAGGATTTCCAATGATGTTGTCCAATGGATGATTGTGAGTCCATTTTCCGAGGTGTTCATGTGGCAAGTGGTCGAGGGATCAAGTAGCAGAGTTGATGTCTCCTCAAGAAGATGGTTCTAATGAAGATTCGTGAGCAAATACACAAATGGAGCATCTTCGTGAGTAGCAAAGGGATTAACTTCATCATTGATACCGTATATAGTTCCATGATGTACCCTCAAGTTTGATGATTTGTTGATGAGACAGAGTGATCGAAGCAGCGCTTCTTGACTTAATGATATTGAGATTGAAGGATTGACGCCATTCACAGTGAATATGAGCACCTCAAGTAGGAATTGTCGGCTCATTAGCACTTGGCTCATAATGTTCATCAAACATGGATCAAACAATTTCTTTAAATCAACATCGATGGAGGTACATATGGAGTTTCGGAGAAGAATTTGGTATAAGGGATGAACTAATGGACTGTTTTGAAGTGCTGGTCCCGAACTGGAGTGTCCAGAGCCATAGGACCACCGCGATAGAAACTCTCTCGACTATCTTTATCAACCCATATGTAGACAATTTGAAGTGACCACCGATAAAGAAAACCGATATACCAAACTTGAAATCAAGAAGAATTCCATGCATTTGCATCTTAAGCTCGCTTTGTGAATTTTAACTTCAATCTCAAATAAGTGATAATTGATTAACTCAAGTAATCAGCCTTGTGTCAATGCCCAACACGTGAATAAACGCATAATCGGATGTACGTCGATCCACCGAATGAACCGAACAAATGATTTCTCGACATTAATGCATTCTTCCTAAAGGTATACATGTAGAGACCGATCCGAAGATTCACCACAAATGTCTTCGAGCGAATGAGGTAGTCATTTTCCTTAATGTTCATGTGGTTGATTTATAGCGCACAATGAGAGGAACAATAATCCGTAAAGATTTGGCAAAGGAATACCAAAGAGCGGATCATTATCCATGAACAACAATCCGTGAAGATTTGGCACAGAATACCAAAGAGCGGATCATTATTCAATAATGCAACTTACAATATCATGATAGTCATTATAAACGCCTGTGAAATAACCGAGATAAGGTTTCTTGAGAATTCCAAGAAGTACTTCTTAGATGGTGAACCATTGAATCAATAGAAACCGAGCATGAGCTTCGAGTTGGATGATCAACATTCGTCAAGGTTGAAAGTACTCATCAAACATATCTTTGAAAACAATGAATCCCAAACATTGATTCCCAATTATCCTTAGTAAGTGAAGCATTAGGCGTTGGAGGAGAGTCATCAAAATCAAAACAATGAATCCCGCTTATCCTTAGTATATTCACTCTTCATCAAAAAGAATATACACTCATCATCATCAAAAATTAAGTCGATAACCATTATTCAAACATCCATCATCATGTAGTATATTCACTCTTTCCCCTCAAAATTGCATCCGGTTGCCATTTTTGATTTAACAAGTGAATAAGAGTAGACACCAATGAACATAGATCCACTTGATGATTGAATGAGCGGGAAAGACATGAAGCTTGTTGATGAAGAATGTAGATGAGTATGGCCATTCATGAGAGAATTTCTCTTAAGTCAAGATAAAGCTTACGTAAGAGTGTACACTTTTCTTTTCTTTGAAGAACGGGCCCGAAGTGTTATCTGCAGACACCATTATGATGAAGTACGAGGCCCGAATCAAGTGAACAGACGCCATTGTTAAGAGCCCAACAAATGTTTAGAGCCGCCCGAATCCAAATACCAAGGGACGATTTGTACGACCCGCTTTGGACAACAGATGAAGACAGAGAATTGGAAACATTGATCCCCACGTCGATGGGTTCCTTTGGTTAGCACAAACAGTTTTGAATCAACAGAAACCCTAGATGCAATGGCATTGTCCCTAGGAGTCGAACTAGTAGAAGCATCGACTTAGTCAAATGACATTTTGTGCTTAAAGGGATTATTCTACCGCTGGCTTCCAAACCTTAACAGAACTATTCTCGGATAGTGGATCTAGTTAAAGAGCAAGGTTTGCCATTCATGAACATTCGACTGTTGGCTTCCATCGAAATCCTACATTGGTAAAAACCTTCCCGTAGGTTTCGTGATTGCTTAACTGCTTTGCTTTCCAAACTTTCTTAACTGGGTATGATTCTTAGATCTCGTAAATAACACATCACATTTATCATGATTACCGTAAAATAAACATTTTTACATGTTTTGCGACAAAGATAAGACCTCGAATTAATTTCAAGAAGCTTAGAGCTAATACTAGAACTAACACGATTCGCTTTTGTTCAAATCAAACTTCTTGTCCCTATGGTGTTCTTTTACTTCCATATCATGATCACTTTTAGTTTGCGTAATCCTATCCTTCTTTGCATTGCTTCTAGGTTTTGACCCGCTAACTTTAGTGTCAATCTTAACATCCGTAGAAGTAACGATGGGAACATTACATGGCTTCACTACTTTCGCATTCCCGGTCTAGAAGTCTGGATCCGAAATTCTAGGAGGCACATCAAAGGTTGCTTGCTTGAATTTCGACATGGAACAAGGCATATCAAGGGTCACATGCTTGGCTTTAGGCATAGAACAAGGCACAACTATTCTATCTCGCCTATTGTTAGATTTCGGACTTGTGACAATTACATACTCTAAGAGTTCCCGAGATCGTTTGGCATCCATGCAGCATAGGCTATAGTACTATCAAAAGGTTTTCTAATCTTTCATCTTCAACAATCTCACGAGACCCTTCAAACTTTCCTTAAGGTATGAGAGATATGCTTTATGTGCAAGTTCATTATTCCTAATGGGAGGAGGAATATATAACATATCGATAGCATATTTATCACAATCGAAACCTTAGGAACAGTAGTATTTGCAATTGGGGATTGGCAACTTTCCTTTCACCTCACGCTTGATTCTCAATATTGTTAAGTAAAGAAGTTATCTTTTCAATTTGTTTATCATGATTAACTTTAAATGAATCACATAACTCTTTGTTTTGATCATTAACCTTTGAAATTTCAACTTTAAAACAATCATTTTCCTTTGCAAGTTATCAATTATGTTTTGAAGTTGGAAATTCGAGAATCTAAAGGTGGAGGCATATGGGAACCAATACATCCTTCTTTTCACCTTTCGGTTGTGAAATTTGGGCTTTCAATCTTTTGATCATGTGGCAATGAGCTCGAATTTGTTCATCACGCTTGCTAATTTCAAAACGCATCAAACTCGGGAGCATCGAGGATGTCTTGATATTTGAGGTTTTAACATTTTCTTTGAGATGTTGATGTTTTAATTGCAAAGCAAGATGTTCAACTTCTAATTTAGAATAATGTTTGACCAAGTTATCATGATCATCCTGTTCTATTTTCTCATGCAATTTTGAATTTGTTGTTTCAAGCTCAATGACACGATCATGGGAGACTTTCGAGCAATGATAATTCATGAAATTGAGAAGCATTAATGGAACAATTTGTAGCGTTGAAAACACATCTTGAGCAATACATTCGTAAATCGATTCTCATTCAACAGTATGCAAGTTCTTCCTCTCAATCTCATTATATTTTAATTCTCTCATAATCACTAACCTCAACAATCATTGCATCAAATTCCTTTTCCATTTCTTTAATGTCCGAATTCATTCCTTTTAAGACTCTCAAAATGATCTTTTAGTTGTTTAAAGAAAGGCATGACTTCGCTTAAATAACATTCTTTAGTTTGCTCAAACCCCTTTCTCCTTCAAGAATACCAAAGGTGTGATCCTTTTCTTGCAAGTTTTCTCAAAATCAACAAATAGTTGAAAGATAACATATTGACTAATTAAGGTCTTGCTTTTAGTGGCAATTTTTCTAGGAACAAGATGCATTGGTGTATTTGGAGGATACACAATGCTCTAGGCATTTTCCTAAGGGAGGGTTCATTACAACAAGATTCTCTCGCTTTTGCTTATCTAAATCCTTTTCCGTAACACTTGTTCAGGGGTTAATAGAGTCCGAGGCTTAAACTTGTTCAAGGAGATCCAATTTTCTTTAGTGTAATTATGGGGTTTAATCGTTATGTTATTCTTTTTACACTCGTGATCTTCTAACTTCTTATTCATTTTCTCCCAGTGACTTCATCGATTTCTTATCTTCCTCAAGGCACTCAACGCAACTAGGTTTCGCCTAGGCTTAAGGATTTCATTACCATCATAAAGCACCTTATGAGCATTTCTAGCCTTTTAATTGCCTCCGGATTTGGTTCCTCAACAAGGGAATGCTATGCTTATCGCTAAGACTCGATGCTTAGTGATCATGTGAGCGCTTGAATGGTATTCCTTGTACGCATAACTTATTTTCAAGCTTGTTTTTCAAAGTTTTTAGATTGGAAAATCATTCAAAAGTTTTGATTCCTTAGCCTTGAATTCTTGCTAAGCATTTTAACATTTTCTTGAAGTTCGTGTTTTGCTTAGCGCTTTGGAAAGCTTTTCTTGTAAGGAGTTTAACTCTTGTTTTAATACTTCTTCTAAAATTACTTTTTCTAATAATTGTACGATTTGATATCCATCTCCCGCTCACGAGTGGTAAGTTCAAACTTAGCACTGCTCAGATATGGCAACTTGATCCTTATAGGTATTGAGTTCAAGGGTCAAGGAATCATCAGCACAAATGCAAAGGTACTCATGCAATTCATAATCATCACTTTGAGAAGAAGATGCATACCTAGGTACCGCAGAAACTTTCATGCAACTTTCCTCTTAACGCATTAACGCATAGGTTGTGGCTGCCTTTGCATCTCTCTCTCTCTTGTGAACATGAGCATGAAGATTCTATTTTAGCATTGTCCGACTCATCATTATTTGTTTTCTAACATTCTCGCATTCAAGAACACCCGATTCTTCCATAGATACATTACCCAACTTATCACAACAATCTCTCAACCGCACCGACACTCATTCACTTTTTCATCCTTTTGTGCGCTTCCTCAATGTACTTTTTCACATTATCCATGAGTTGGATAAATGTCTCAATGAATTCTCGAATTTCCATTCCAAGATGTTTTTGAAGGAAATTCCAATAAGTGTTGATCGAATCAAATATTCCCACCGATGAATGGTCAAATTGTTTGTAGATTACTTGAAGAGTCGCACCGAACCATCTTTTGAACTTCTTCATTGGTAAGTTGCGCTTTAAATGCTCTAAGTTCAACAAAGAAGCTTCTTGTCAATGTAGGTAAGTCCTCAAGGAAAAGAGCACTACATGTTCGATCCCCAACTATGGATAACAACCGTATGAGGTGCGATGAAGTAGTTGATAGGGCTCAATGTCGCATTCCATTTGCATGGCATTCTCAGAAAGGTGTGCAATTCATTCTCATTGTACTCGTAATACGAAGATCTCACATCCTCGTTGTTTAATTCAAACATCTTTAATCGCTCAAAGTAGCATCCTTTATCATTATTATCCACAACATCATACAATTTAAACACTTCAAATCACTGGTCAAGAGAGTAAGACATGATGTGGTAGAATGCACGGATTTTACAAGTCTATGATTTAAACCGAGAAATAGAATCTTCATGGATT
The DNA here is from genome assembly GCA_022545495.1 of Chrysanthemum lavandulifolium. NCBI lineage: Eukaryota > Viridiplantae > Streptophyta > Magnoliopsida > Asterales > Asteraceae > Chrysanthemum > Chrysanthemum lavandulifolium. Next base: position 133,690,627 of record CM040241.1, on the reverse strand, counting down.
TTACTAAAATCAAGACTAAACCGTTAAGCAATGACCAATGGAATGTGTTAAGACGATCGATGGATCGACACAATGATAGACAATTGTGTGTTAGGTCTTATGATTGTTTGTGGGATAAGCAGATGTTGTTTGGTTGTGATTTGGGTTGGTTGTTGCACGATTTTATGGAGAAATTTAGGTCTAAAACTTAAAAGCTCAATAACTTCCTTTCGGAGAGGATTTGGGCTCGAAAATTGCTTCACGACAACGTCATGAAACCTCACAATATTCAGTCGTTCGATCGCTTTGAGGTGTATTTCACGAAAACGGAGTTACGGATCAAAAGTTATGGCCGCTTGAAGTTTTGACGTAAAAGTCAACTTTGGTCAAACCTCTTCTTCGTAAAATCAACCAAGTCGCTAAGTACCAAGTCGCTAAGTACTAATTCGCTAAAGCTCCAAGTTGCTATATAACAACTCGCTACAATCCAAGTCGCTAACAAAATTTTGGCAAAGAATTGCTAATCAAGTCGCTAAAGATTCAAGTCGCTAAATAGCAACTCGCCATCGACCAAGTCGCTAACACTGTCGCTACCGTAGTGGAGAGTCCACTACTTGTACCGTAAGTCGCTAGGCTTAAGTCGCTAGCTCCAAAACCGCAACTCGCTACAAAATTGTAAAGCAAGTCGCTACTAAGAAACAAACTGTAGGTCAAGTCGCTAGCAAGAAAAACACCATAAACATCACTTTTCAATCCAAAACAACCCAACCAAGATGATTCAAGCTTACCAAATGAAAACCTAAACACTTGTGATGATTCTAAACATAAAAGTACTAACAAAATCCAAGCTTTAACACAAGAAATCAACCAAATGATGCACAAACCACTAAACTTTTTCAAACTCAAAACCACCTAAAACCACTAGAAATCCAAAGATGTGCAAGATATGATCTAACCTTGGCTCTTGATACCAATTGTAGGATATTAGTTTTCACATACACATCAAACCATAACAACAAGGTGGCATATAAGTGGAATTCTAGAGAGAAAGTTAGAGGTTTAGGAACTTAGTGAGAGAAAGTGAAAGATATTATTATGAGCTCCAACTCTCTACCTGGGAGGTAGAGAGTATTTATAGTCTTACATAAATTGCCACACATCGGGCATGGATCGTGCATACAGGGGTAAAGACCCGTCTGCCCTCCACGGTGTTACTTAACTAAATACTACTTAACTTAAAAGAACTACGACTACGAGCTTTCTAACGATTACAAATACTTGAGGTGACCGACTCTTTAATACCTGGAATTTCTAATTCCTAACAGAAATCACAAACATTAAAGAGTCCAAAGATCACCCCGTAGATAAGGTCATAGGAAAGCTAAACGAACGAACATTAAGGTCTCAAGTTCAAAACCTAAGTAGCTTATTTTTTTTTGTTTCAACTATAGAACCTAAGAACACACAAGAAGCCATAAAAGATGAAAGTTGGGTAATGGCTATGCAAGAAGAATTAAATCAATTTGTTTCTAATGATGTTTGGACACTTGTCCTCCACCTAGTAATCAAACCATAATAGGAACAAAATGGGTGTATAAAACAAATTAGATGCAAACGGAGTAGTATCTAGGAACAAGGCTAGACTCGTTGCCCAAGGGTATAACCAACAAGAAGGAATAGACTTTGATGAGACCTATGCCCCGTGGCTAGATTAGAGTCTATAAGAATACTTCTTGCGTATGCTTGTGCTAATGATCTAAAGCTTTATCAAATGGATGTCAAAAGCGCTTTTCTAAATGGTCTTATTAATGAAGAAGTATATGTAGCTCAACCTCCAAGCTTCATCGATTTTGAAAACCCAAACACATTTATAAATTAAAGAAAGCCCTTTATGGTCTTAAACAAGCTCCAAAAGCTTGGTATGATAGACTCAAGTCCTTTTAATTAAACATAACTATGCCATGGGGTTAGTTGACAACACACTTTTACTAAGAAAAGGAGTCACACATAATCATAGTACAAATATAATGATGATATTATATTCGGATCCACTTGTCAAGACATGTGTGATGATTTCTCTAAAATCATGCATGACGAGTTCGAGATGAGTATGATGGGAGAACTTAGTTTCTTTCTTGGTCTACAATTAAACAAGTAGAAGATGGTATCTTCTTTAATCAATCTAAATACATCAAGGAGATGTTAAAGAAATTTGGTCTAGAAGAGTCGAAACCAATTAGGACACCCATGTCATCCGATACCAAACTCACAAAAGATGAAGACGGCGAATCCGTAGATAATACTAAATATCGTGGCATGATAGGTAGTCTTCTACCTCACGGCAAGTAGGTCGGATATCATGTTTAGTGTCTGCTTATGTGCTAGGTTTTAAGAAACCCCAAAACTTCACACCTAAAGTCGTAAAAAAAGAATTTTAGATACATTAAGGGTACAACACAATTAGGATTATGGTATCCTAAGGGCACGGTGTAGAAACAATTGTATATGCGATTCGACCATGCGGGGATTACGTTGATAGAAAAGTACAAGTGGGGTGTGTACTTTCATGGGATGTTGTTTAACATCATGGTTTTCTAAGAAACAAACGGCTCTAGCAATATCAACAACCGGCCGAGTACGCCTCCACGGCAAAGCATGCCAACAAGCACTATGGATGAAACAAGCGTTAGTAGACTACGACATTCATCTAAGCGACATAGCCATTCTATGTGAAAACAAAGGTGCCATCGAATTAAGCAAGAATCCGGTATTGCATTCTCGCACCAAGCATATAGAGATTCACATCACTTCTTAAGAGACAATGTTCAAAGGGAACATTTCTATTGAGAAGGTAGCATCCGAAGATAACATAGCCGACGTCCTCACCAAACCGTTGAAGCGGGAACAATTCAACCTACTTCGCCTTGGTCTTGGTTTAATGGAACACACGTCGTAATTTATTTTGACTCTACAAGGTATGTAAACACTAGCCTTCTTCCTTCCGAGTCTAGGATCTCTATTTCACGCACAACTCACAAACAATACGGAATTTTCAAAACCCAAAGATAAGTTTTTTCACTTATAGCTTTCCTACTTTTATATACACATTTTCAAAGAAAACCTACTTTCACAATGTTTTCTAAAAGGATGATACCTTCCCATATCAATTTCACAAAAGCAATTTCTCACGCCTAGGACAAATCGCTTTTCATTATTAATACAAAGTAAAACCCGCTTTCATTGCATCTCATGTCTTTGAATGCTAAAGGGACACATAACTAATATGTGTTTTCGGCACATTCATTTAAGCTACAATGAATTAGGAGCATTGACAACACAAGATTACGTACTTATGTACTAAATATGTGTTTTCGTGTTATCTCAATAGGATACTTTTATACTTCTAGTTTAGTTTTATTTCTTTTTGAGGGTCGAGATAACCGCAACTCCAAATAGTTTGCATATAGGCACACAATAGGCAAAAATATTTCCAAAAGGAGAATTTTGTACCGCTCGAACACGGACCCACGGATCCCAACCTTCATGTTGGACGGATCCTCGCGGAAGGATCCGTGGGATCCGTGTATCGTGTCGTTTTCAACTTCTATTTTGTCACTTTGGATGTAAAATCCACATTTGCTTCATTTTGGGAGTATGCTATTTAATGCTTGTGTTCTCATGATCACATGCCTTGAATTCATATCTAATCATTAGATTTTAATCCACATTTGGGTCTAGCATTCATTACAATGTGTTGGTTTTCTATATATATAACTCCTAAAATGCTTGCATACTCCATCTCCTTCTCACAAACACACTTCATCATGTCATCCAAAACCATTTAGAGAAACATCTAGTACAAACAATCATAATATCCAAACCTTTGTACTTCCATCATCCAAAATACCACAATCAAATGCTAGGATATCCGCACGGATTAGTATCCGATCTTGTTGTTTAGGAAAACCAACCTCAAATGATTCATCCTCAAATAACTCACCACAAGATGCTTCCATTATAGCACCACCCTCATCACCAACAAGTGCAACAACTTCATCACCACCTAAAATAACCCTTTTGGAACTCCTTATGTAAAACCCGAAAATCTAAAACCTATATAAAGACTAAAATACCCTTGGAACCAAGAATAATAAAAATACGTAAAACTCGTTTATAATAAAGTACGGAAATTAAAAACCTAATAAATAAAAACTTAACGAATATAATTTCGTGAATGACTTTGGTACGACGAAGGAGTAAATGTTTCGCTAATAAGTTGGGCCGTTTGTTTGTTTATTGGACTCGTGTCTTTGTTTTGTTTTGCGCCAAGCCTAAGCCCAAGAGGGATGTTTGTTTGTGTCGTGTGAGCCAAGAGAGGGTCAAACCCATGTGATGTTTGTGTGTGTATTCGGTTGGACCCAACCCAAACCCAAACACTTTCCTAATCAAACTCAAATTCTATAACTATAAATATAACACATAATCACTTAATTGGAACCCTAGTTTTGCCTCTCCTTTTCTTTTCTTTTGCTCGCCGAGAACTCCCAAACACCCTTGGTGTCGATTTTTCTTATTCAAGTGAAGGTATAACGCTTATTCATCTTCCTTTAACATACCTTGCATGTATATGTTGAGATATAATTGATTTGTCGCGCTTTTCTTTTGTTTTGGGGCCGAGAGGTGCTAATCAAGAAAAACTAGAAACCCTAATTTATATTAAGCGTATAATTAATAAGGAACGTGTATAATGATAAGTAATATTGAATCGGGTCACGTATATGTTTAGTTAAGGTGAGCCGAGACATGCATGAGGTGAGCCGAGACATGCATGAGTTTTCGAATGAGGTTTAAAACATGTAACTTGAATATGTAACGTTTAGATGAGCTAGGACTTGGATAAAACATGCTAGCCGAAACCCTAGGTGAACTAAATAAGTGTACATGAGATTTAGACATGTAATTAATAAGAAGAGGTTATGTAAATATAAAACCCTAGTTTTATGAGTAAAGCGATAAAGTATACAAAACCCTAATAATGTATGTTCACATGAAATCATAAATGTGTATGATAAGGAGTAAAAGTAAAGAAGGTTATTAATTACGATTAGGTTAAGTGTAGAATTATTAAGACGAACTTGTAAAATGAATACGTATTAATGAGATATTAAAGAGTAAGAAACCCTAGAACGTGAATGAGAGTATATTAGGTTTTGAACTAAATATAGTAAGTGTTATTTCATGTGTGAGTTATAACTTATAAAACTATTTTCTCATTTAACTTAGACTTTAATAAATGATATAACAAACCCTAATCTACAACATTAATTATAAAATACTAAGACTCATTAATAAAACCCTAAAAGTGTAACGATTACTAATTATGAATACTAAATGTTAAAAGATCATTTTGACGAGTATGGAATCATTAATAACTTGGACGACCGTTAATGTCTATAGGTTCTGTGAAGAGGGAGTAATCCTTTGTTTTCGCCTTTTGCTTTTCGATCTTTGCATTGGAATAAGGTACGGATATTCGTGTTATCGCTTTTCAAGAAAGGTTTCTCTTAATGTTTTTCTTTAGATTAGGTTTTCCTAAGCCTTTGCTATGAATCCCAAAATCGATTTGTTTGAGCTATTGCTTATCCGAACTTTGATTTCGAATTATGAAACATCCGATTTTGAACTATCCGATATGAAAACTATGATTTTGGAAACATGAATGATTTTCTCGATAAAATATGATCCGTGTCGCTTATGACATTCGATTTGACCTAAGATAGTTTGACACCCGAGCCAAATATTTAACTAGTCATGGGGTTCCATGTCCGTATCGTTGATGCACCTCGATATGACTCTAGGCGAGAGTGATGTTCTCGCCACGCCTCGGATGGTGAAGCATATTTTGTATATGTAGGAAGGGCGATGGATGCATCCTAGATCCGTTATCTCGTTATATGTTATATGTTATCCGATGATTGATGTCGCGATGCGTGCACGCCCTTCATAACTCGTAGGTCTCCTTACAAAATGTTGCCTTGTGTGAATATGAATTGATCCGATATAAGTTCGGGCTCGTGGTAGTTGACTATAAATACCTTTTGAATTATGATTTATGCTTTGAAAATGATAAAGATTTTGTATTGCTCATTCACTTTATTTCATATCCGTTATCGTTTAGCTTTAGCTTTTGCTTTCATATCTGCTCACTGGCTTTTGAAGCTCACCGACTTTTCTTTTCTTCCGCGGTGTATCTAAGCATTGGAAGTCGGGTTGCTTGGGATGAGTGCTTGAGTGGACTTACCTTAGAGATTTAGCTTTGATTTTCTTATGATACCACTTAGACTTATTTTATTTCGGATATTATGTTTGAGTTTATTATGCTTCACTGGGACCTATGTATTGAAGTCATTTTGACTTGGATTATTTTCCGCATTTATGTTAAGACTTTCTTTTGGTTATTTGTATTTGCTTTGATATGACACCATTACTTGTGATTCCTTTACCATTGGCGGGTCGGGCGTTACAATTTATGGCATCGAGCCTGTGTTTACGACTTGTAGTCGACTGTGTGAACATAAGAACCTTAAGTTATCCCTTAGAGTTAAGATTTGACCCGTGAGGATTGGGTAGACTTAGGTTTCCTTCGCGAACTTCCATTTCGTATCTCATCTTTGTTCATTTTGCTAATCGTTTGAATATCGCTTAGATGGTTCGAACTCGTACCACCGGTGGCGCGGATGGAGACGATGATGCGGTTAACATGGATGTCGCGATTGCGAATGCTCTCAACTCTCTTTTCCGGTTTGACTACACCGAGATGATGGAACAGTGATCAACAACATCCGTAATCGAATGGTGCTTCGGTAGTGGTGGAGGAAATCAACCCGTAGGCATTCATACTTGGCTCGAGCGCTTGGTAAACTCAAGCCTCTTTCGCTTAGCACCGCCGCTACTCCCACCGTCCGAGGACCGGATCACTCATGTTGAGAAGTCGCTTGAAGTACTTGGGTTGTGGAGATGGATTTAAGACTCGTCATGCGTTTAAGTTGGAAGGTGATGCTTTAAATTGGTGGAAAGCATTGAAACAAGCACGAGGAGGAGATGCTTTCATTGTTACTTGTACTTGGACGGAGTTTCGACTATCTTCTATAACCGTTATTTCCTCGATGTCGAATAAAGAAAGGTATGAGAGGATTATCAGCGATCTACCGCTTGATAATGAGAACTCCAACGAGTACATGAGTAGGTTTATGAGGTTGGTAAGCTTTGTTGGAGCGATTGTCGGAGATGGTAGGCGCCAAGCTAAGCATTTCAAATGGGGATCAAGAAGTGGGTGTTGGACCGATCGCTAACACCGACTATGAGGATGTATCGGCCGCAATGATGCAGCTCGTAACATTGAAATCTTTCATGAGGGTTCGTGTTACAACAAGCGAATCGCGATGGTGATCGGATTCAAGGTAGGACTCAAAGTAATGAGTATAAGGAAATACCGGCGGGAGTTATGATTCGAGGGACAAGGGATAAGAGTTATGATCGTGGGGTCACGGGAAGGAATGTGGACACTAGGCGCCGAAGGCGAAGGGTCGATAGGATAGCGAGTCTGTAAGAATGGAAATGATCGCCGAATCGTGGTAACAATAACCGCCATAAACAAAGATCGACGCTCGAGGATCGAATCGTGGTCGTGCTTCAGATCTTCCGTCGAAGAAGGACACCAAGTTTTGCCTCCCCACCTATCTCGTACTACTTGTGGAAAGGCTCATCCGGACCGTGTTTCAAGGCCATCGGTGGATGTTTCTCTTGTGGATCTACTACTCACAAGATCAAGGATTGCCCTAAGAGGAACCCGCGATTCCGGAAACTACACCAAGCCGCCACCTACCATCGGACGTGTCTATGCTACTACTCGAATCAAAGTGAGCATACTTGTACCATTACGGAACTCTTTTCATTGATGATTATTCGCCTTCGCTTTATTTGACACCGCGCCACACACTCCATCATATCCGCCACATGTGCTAAGAAACTAAATATGAAACCACGACCACTAACGAATCACTTATCGATATCTACGCCTATGAAAAGTCACATGATCATTGATCATAAATACGTTAAGTGTCCTCTTCGCTTTGATGATCGATTCGCCATGCACATCCGTATCCTCTCGATATGGTCGACTTTGATATCATTCTAGGCATGGATTGGTTGGCTTATCATAGAGCTTCCATCGATCGCTATGCTAGAACCGTGATCTTTGGAGACGAAACATCCTAAATTGCTTATTATGGTTCTAAACCACTCAAATCATAAGTTCATTTCGCTATGAAGGCACGGACCATGATTGCTCATGGGTGTCAAGGTTTTCGGCATCCGTTAAGGACACATCTATGGAGAGTCCTAACATTGAAAATCTTTCCGTCGTTTGTGAATTCACCGACGCTTTCCCGATGAACTCCCCGGACTTCCTCCACCGAGAAGTTGAGTTTAGCATTGAGTTGATTCCCGGTGCTAAACCGATTTCAAAGCTCCGTATCGTATGGCACCAGAGAACTCAAGGAGTTGAAGGAACAAACGCAAGAGATGATAGATAATGGATTCATTCGACCTAGTGTTTCTCCATGGGTGCACCTGTTTTGTTTGTGAAGAAGAAGGATGGAAGTATGCGCTCATGTATCGACTACCGTGAACTCAACCAGACATTATTCGGAACCGCTATCCTCTCGCCACGCATAGACGATTTGTTTGATCAACCGCAAGGAGCTAAGTTCTTTTCTAAGATTGATCCGAGGTCCGTTATCATCAACTACGTGTGAAGGAGCAAGATGTTCCTAAGACCGCTTTCGTACTGATATGGTCATTATGAGTTTCTCGTTATGCCTTTTGGTTTGACCAATGCGCTGCTTTGTGTTTATGGATCCGATGAATCGTGTTTTCCATGAATTTCGATAAGTTCGTTATTGTTTTCATCGACGACATTTTAGTTTACTCAAGTCTCAAGAGGAGCATGAGCAACATCTCCGGATAGTTTTGGAGATTTTGAGGAAGAAGAAGTTGTACGCCAAATTTTCAAGTGTGAATTTTGGTTGAGACAAGTCGCTTTCCTTGGTCATATCGTATCACCGATGGTATAACCATGGATCCGCCTAAGGTTGAGGCTATCACTAAGTGGCCAAGACCTACGACGATGGATCGAGGTCGAGTTTTCTAGGACTTCTTTGGATACTATCGACGCTTTGTTGAAGGTTTCTCTCGCTTAGCTTTGCCGTTAACCCAATTGATGAGGAAAGGTGAAAATTCGTGTGGACGGATGAAAGAGAAAAGAGTTTTGAAGAATTGAAACGGAGATTGGTTTCGCTCCTATTTTGACTCTTCCATGTGGTTCGAGGATATCAAATCTATAGCGATGCATCTAAGAAGGATTGGGCGTGTCTTGATGCAACATGGTAAGGTGATAGCTTACGCTCAAGACAACTCGAAACCTTATGAGGAGAATTACCCAACTCATGATCTTGAGTTAGTCTGCGTGGTGTTTGCGTTGAAGATCCGGAGACATTACTTGTATGGAGAGACGTGTGATATTTTCACCGACCATAAGAGTCTCAAGTATATTTTCACCAAAAGGAACTCAATATGAGACAAAGAAGATGGTTAGAACTTCTTAAGGATTATGACACTAACATTCAAGACCATCCCGGTAAGGCTAATGAAGTTGCCGACGACTTAGCCTAAATCGTATGATTGCAAGTATTGAGATTGAACCTAGGATTATTCGTGACTTAGAACGCTTGGATGTTGAGTTGTGCGACGAGGTTTTGATGGATACCGGGCTAGTATGAAGGTAGAGTCGAACCTTATACCGCAAGTTAAGGAAGCTCGAAGATGACGGCGAGTCAGGGTCGTAGCTCAAAATGTTGAAGAAGGTAAATGACGGAGTTTAAGGTTGATAACGATGGAATCGTATGGTATGAAGATAGGCTTTATGCTCCAAATGATCGTGTACTTCGTGAGAAAGTTATGATCAAGCTCATAGTTCTCCTTTCACTATTCATCCCGGTTCTACCAAGATGTATAGGGATTTGAAACAAGATTTCGTGGAACGGCATGAAGCAAGATGTGGCGACATTTGTGTCGAAGTGTATGATTTGTCGCAAGTGAAGATCGAACATCAAAGAGCTAGTGGATCGTTACAACCATTGGATATTCCGACATGGAAGTGGGATAAGATATCTATGGATTTTGTGACCGGACTACCTCTTACTAAGAAGAAGCATGATGCGATTTGGGTGGTTGTTGATCGACTAACCAAATCGCTCATTTCTTACCAATTAGGAAGGATTATGGTATTGGCGGTTGTCGAGATTTTTCAAGAAGAGATAGTTAGACTTCATGGTACTCCGACGGCTATTGTGTCGATAGGGATCCGCGTTTTACTTCAAGCTTCGGAAGGGTTTGCGTAAAGCTTGGGGTACTCGACTTAATTTTAGTACGGCATTTCATCCTCAAATGATGGTCATCGAGAGGACTATTCGCACCTTAGAAGATATGCTAAGGGCTTGTGCTTTGGAATGGACCGCACCGGGATGAATATTTGTGTTTGGTAGAGTTTGCTTATAACAACAGCTGGCATGCTAGTATTAAGGCAAACCGCTTGAACTTCTTTATGGAAGGAATGTAGATCACCTACTTGTTGGGATGAAGTAGGTGAACGCCTAATTGAAGGTCCGAAATGATTGAGATCACTAATGAGAAAGTAGTCATGCTAGAGAGAAGTTGAAGGAGGCTAGGTCTCGCCGTAAAAGTTATGCCGATAAGCATCGCCGTGATTTAGAATTTCGTGTTGGTGATCGTGTGTTTTGAAAGTCTCGCCGCTTAGAGGTGTGAACGCTTTGGAATCAAGGGCAAGCTTAGTCCTCGATTCATTGGTCCGCTTGAAATTCGGAACGATAGGAGAAGTTTCGTGTCGCTTGGCACTTCCGCCTCGGCTATCGCATGTTCATGATGTGTTCCATGTATCTCTCCTTAGAGGATACAATTATCATCCATTACACGTTGCTTCGTATCCGCTTGATCGATTAGATCCGATATGTCTTTGCAAAGAACCGTAAGCTATTTTGGAAAGACAAGAAAGAGTCATGAGAAGTAAAGTTATTCCGCTCGTTAAGATTCTTTGGAAAATCACCCAGAGCGTGAGGCTACTGGGAGACCAAGAGTCGATGCGAGCTAGTTATCCTCATTTCTTTAAATAATTCGGTATGTTCTCGCTTTCGTTATCGTTTTCGCTTCCGTTTCATTTCAATTTTCGAGGACGAAAATTTTTTTAGAGGGAAGAGTTGTAAAACCGAAAATCTAAAACCTATATAAAGACTAAAATACCCTTGGAACCAAGAATAATAAAATACGTAAAACTCGTTTATAATAAAGTACGGAAATTAAAAACCTAATAAATAAAAACTTAACGAATATAATTTCGTGAATGACTTTGGTACGACGAAGGGAGTAAATGTTTCGCTAATAAGTTGGGCCGTTTGTTTGTTTATTGGACTCGTGTCTTTTGTTTTGTTTTGCGCCAAGCCTAAGCCCAAGAGGGATGTTTGTTTGTGTCGTGTGAGCCAAGAGAGGGCCGAAACCCATGTGATGTTTGTGTGTGTATTCGGTTGGACCCAACCCAAACCCAAACACTTTCCTAATCAAACTCAAATTCTATAACTATAAATATAACACATAATCACTTAATTGGAACCCTAGTTTTGCCTCTCCTTTTCTTTTTCTTTTGCTCGGCCGAGAACTCCCAAACACCCTTGGTGTCGATTTTTCTTATTCAAGTGAAGGTATAACGTTTATTCATCTTCCTTTAACATACCTTGCATGTATATGTTGAGATATAATTGATTTGTCGCGTTTCTTTTCTTTTGTTTTGGGGCCGAGAGGTGCTAATCAAGAAAAACTAGAAACCCTAATTTATATTAAGCGTATAATTAATAAGGAACGTGTATAATGATAAGTAATATTGAATCGGGTCACGTATATGTTTAGTTAAGGTGAGCCGAGACATGCATGAGGTGAGCCGAGACATGCATGAGTTTTCGAATGAGGTTTAAAACATGTAACTTGAATATGTAACGTTTAGATGAGCTAGGACTTGGATAAAACATGCTAGCCGAAACCCTAGGTGAACTAAATAAGTGTACATGAGATTTAGACATGTAATTAATAAGAAGAGGTTATGTAAATATAAAACCCTAGTTTTATGAGTAAAGCGTATAAAGTATACAAAACCCTAATAATGTATGTTCACATGAAATCATAAATGTGTATGATAAGGGTAAACGTAAAGAAGGTTATTAATTACGTATTAGGTTAAGTGTAGAATTATTAAGACGTAACTTGTAAAATGAATACGTATTAATGAGATATTAAAGAGTAAGAAACCCTAGAACGTGAATGAGAGTATATTAGGGTTTTGAACTAAATATAGTAAGTGTTATTTCATGTGTGAGTTATAACTTATAAAACTATTTTCTCATTTAACTTAGACTTTAATAAATGATATAACAAACCCTAATCTACAACATTAATTATAAAATACTAAGACTCATTAATAAAACCCTAAAAGTGTAACGATTACTAATTATGAATACTAAATGTTAAAAGATCATTTTGACGAGTATGGAATCATTAATAACTTGGACGACCGTTAATGTCTATAGGTTCTGTGAAGAGGGAGTAATCCTTTGTTTTCGTCTTTTTGCTTTTCGATCTTTGCATTGGAATAAGGTACGGATATTCATCTTACTTAAAGATATTCGACCTTTTCAAGAAAGGTTTCTCTTAATGTTTTTCTTTCGTATTAGGTTTTCCTAAGCCTTTGCTATGAATCCCAAAATCGATTTGTTTGAGCTATTGCTTATCCGAACTTTGATTTCAATTATGAAACATCCGATTTTGAACTATCCGATATGAAAACTATGATTTTGGAAACATGAATGATTTTCGATAAAATATGATCCGTGTCGCTTATGACATTCGATTTGACCTAAGATAGTTTGACACCCGAGCCAAATATTTAACTAGTCATGGGGTTCCATGTCCGTATCGTTGATGCACCTCGATATGACTCTAGGGCGATGAGTGATGTTCGCCACGCCTCGATGGTGAAGCATATTTTTGTATATGTAGGAAGGGCGATGGATGCATCCTAGATCCGTTATCCGTTATATGTTATATGTTATCTCGATGATTGATGCTCGTGCGTGCACGCCCTTCATAACTCTGGTAGGTCTCCCTTACAAAATGTTGCCTTGTGTGAATATGAATTGATCTGATATAAGTTCTGGGCTCGTGGTAGTTGACTATAAATACCTTTTGAATTATGATTTATGCTTTGAAAATGATAAAGATTTTGTATTGCTCATTCACTTTATTTCATATCCGTTATCGTTTAGCTTTAGCTTTTGCTTTCATATCTGTTCACTGGGCTTTTGAAGCTCAGCCGCACTTTTCTTTTCTTCCGCGGCGTATCTAAGCATCGAAGTCGGGTTGCTTTGGGATGAGTGCTTGAGTGGACTTACCTTAGAGATTTAGCTTTGATTTTCTTATGATACCACTTAGACTTATTTTATTTCGGATATTATGTTTGAGTTTATTATGCTTCCACTGACCTATGTATTGAAGTCATTTTGACTTGGATTATTTTCCGCATTTATGTTAAGACTTTCTTTTGGTTATTTGTATTTGCTTTGATATGACACCATTACTTGTGATTCCTTTACCATTGGCGGGCGTTGCTACAATTTATGGCATCGAGCCTGTGTTTACGACTTGTAGTCGACCTCGTGAACATAAGAACCTTAAGTTATCCCTTAGAGTTAAGATTTGACCCGTGAGGATTGGGTAGACTTAGGTTCCCTTCGCGAACTTCCATTTCGATCTCATCTTTGTTCATTTTGCTAATCGTTTGAATATCGCTTAGATGGTTCGAACTCGTACTCACCGTGGCGCGGATGGAGACGATGATGCGGTTAACATGGATGCCGCGATTGCGAATGCTCTCAACTCTCTTTCCCTGGTTTGACTACACCGAGATGATGGAACAGTGATCAACAACATCCGTAATCGAATGGTGCTTCGGTAGTGGTGTCGGCGCTTGATAAACTCAAGCCTCTTTCGCTTAGCACCGCCGCTACTCCCACCGAAGGCGAGGACCGGATCACTCATATTGAGAAGTCGTTGAAATCTTGGGTTGTGGAGATGGATTTAAGACTCGTTTGTCTGCGTTTAAGTTGGAAGGTGATGCTTTAAATTGGTGGAAAGCATTGAAACAAGCACGAGGAGGAGATGCTTTTCACATTTACTTGTACTTGGACGGAGTTTGGACTATCTTCTATAACCGTTACTTCCGATCTTTGAGCGACAAAGGTATGAGAGGATTATCAGCGATCTACCGCTTTGATAATGAGAACTCCAACGAGTACATGAGTAGGTTTATGAGGTTGGTAAGCTTTGTTGGAGCGATTCTTCGGAGATGGTAGGCGCCAGCTAAGCATTTCAAATGGGGATCAAGAAGTGGGTGTTGGACCGATCGCTTAACACCGACTATGAGGATGTATCGGCTGCAATGATGCACTCGTAACATTGAAATCTTTCATGAGGGTTCGAGTTACAACAAGCGAATCGCTGATGGTGATCGGATTCAAGGTAGGACTCAAAGTAATGAGTATAAGGAAATCTTGGCGGAGTTATGATTCGAGGGACAAGGGATAAGAGTTATGATCGGGGTCACGGGAAGGAATGTGGACACTAGCGCCCGAGGCGAAGGTCGTGATAGCAGAGTCTTGGTAAGAATGGAAATGATCGTCGAATCGGGGTAACAATAACCGTTACAACAAAGATCGAACGGCTCGAGGATCGAATCGTGGTCGTGCTTCAGATCTTCTCAGTCGACAAAGGACAACAAGTTTTGCCTCCCCACCTATCTCGTATTACTTGTGGAAAGGCTCATCCGGACCGTGTTTCAAGGCCATCGGTGGATGTTTCTCTTGTGGATCTACTACTCACAAGATCAAGGATTGCCCTAAGAGGAACCCGCGATTCTCGAAACTACACCAAGCCGCCACCTACCATCGGACGTGTCTATGCTACTACTCGAATCAGCGGAGCATACTTGGTACCATTACGAGAACTCTTTTCATTGATGATTATTCTGCTTCGCTTTATTTGACACCGCGCCACACACTCCATCATATCCGCCACATGTGCTAAGAAACTAAATATGAAACCACCACCACTAACGAATCACTTATCGATATCACGCCTATGAAAAGTCACATGATCATTGATCATAAATACGTTAAGTGTCCTCTTCGCTTTGATGATCGATTCGCCGCACATCCGTATCCTCTCGATATGGTCGACTTTGATATCATTCTAGGCATGGATTGGTTGGCTTATCATAGAGCTTCCATCGATCGCTATGCTAGAACCGTGATCTTTGGAGACGAAACATCCTAAATTCGCTTATTATGGTTCTAAACCACCAAATCATAAGTTCATTTCGCATGAAGGCACGGACCATGATTGCTCATGGGTGTCAAGGTTTTCAGGCATCCGCAAGACACATCTATGGAGAGTCCTAACATTGAAAATCTTTCCGTCGTTTGTGAATTCACCGACGCTTTTCGATGAACTCCCGGACTTCTCCACCGAGAAGTTGAGTTTAGCATTGAGTTGATTCCTCGTGCTAAACCGATTTCAAAGCTCCGTGATCGTATGGCACCAGTAGAACGAAGGAGTTGAAGGAACAAATGCAAGAGATGATAGATAATGGATTCATTCGACCTAGTGTTTCTCCATGGGGTGCACCTGTTTTGTTTGTGAAGAAGAAGGATGGAAGTATGCGTCTATGTATCGACTACCGTGAACTCAACCGTATTACTATTCGGAACCGTTATCCTCTCGCCACGATAGACGATTTGTTTGATCAACCGCAAGGAGCTAAGTTCTTTTCTAAGATTGATCCGAGGTCCGGTTATCATCAACTACGTGTGAAGGAGCAAGATGTTCCAAGACCGCGTTTCGTACTCGAGATATGGTCATTATGAGTTTCTCGTTATGCCTTTTGGGTTGACCAATGCGCCTGCTGTGTTTATGGATCTGATGAATCGTGTTTTCCATGAATTTCTCGATAAGTTCGTTATTGTTTTCATCGACGACATTTTAGTTTACTCGAAGTCTGAAGAGGAGCATGAGCAACATCTCCGGATAGTTTTGGAGATTTTGAGGAAGAAGAAGTTGTACGCTAAGGGGGAGAAGAAGTAAAACTTAGGAGAAGAAGTAAGTAATAAAACTTAGGAGAAGTAAGTAATAAGTTTTACTTCTTCTCCCCCTTTCCTCCAAGGGTTAACTTTTTGTTTCGACAAAAAGGGGGAGAAGAAGTAAAACTTAGGAGCTTTCAAAACTTACATCTATTCTTAAGTTTTACTCATCATAACATTATATTTTGTCATCAACAAAAAGGGGGAGATTGTTAATACAAATAAATCGTAAAAACGTTTATTAATATTTTGCGATCTCTTTGTGTTTTGTTGATAACATATATAATGTTGTCTTAAGTATAATTATAAGGATACATGTTATTTTTGTAAAGCATTTACATATAATCTTTTAAATACAAAAATGTAGTAACTAAAGCATTTGTTGTAATAGTTAATTAGGATGGGTAAAATCACAACCCATGGATCTTAACCCATACCTAAAGAGACTTGATACAATGTATACTTAGATACATTGAATCTAAAGAAAACCCATGGACCAACCCATGACCCATAACCAAAAACCCATGGGCAAAGAGGAGCTGCCCACGGATCCCTAGCTTTGTGCTAGCCGGATCCCAGTGGAAGGGATCCGTGGGATCCGTGAGAACAAAGGAGGAAATTTGCCTATAAAGAGAGACATTTCTTCATTCTAACTCACCCTCTTCTTACTAAATCTCTCATACACTCTCATTCTCTTCTAACATATAGATCACTAGATCTAGATAGTTGTTCTTCTTGCTTTCTATTTGTGATTCTCATATAGGTCCTTCTAAGGCGAGATCACGAGCATTCTACAAGTCATCCAAGCAAGGGTCCTTGATTGATTTGTCACCCGCAAGATTTACGTAGCGAAGATCTTGTATTTGATATTTCACATATTAGTTGTGTAATAGTTGTGTTGTTTTGGTCCACCGTGCTACGGACTCGGTATCAGCTTTGTACCGGGAAAAGTGTAAGCAATGTTGTGAAGGCTTCTCCGCCAAGTGAAGGAGTTTGTTGACATAGTGCTTGAACTCTCGAGTAGGTGACTGGGAGTGGAGTAGGCAAGGAAGGTGTCCTTGTAGCCGAACCACTATAAATCGGTTGTGTCATTTCTATCCCTTATCTTTATTTATTTGCTTGCATTATCATTAGATCTATACGCTCAACATCCATACGATTTCACATAATATCGAATCTAAAGTTTTTGAGATCAACTTAAAATCGGCAAAACTATTCAACCCCCCCTTCTAGTTTTCCACAGAGAAAATAGGCTTGAGGGCACCTTTGCGCATATATCGGAGAACATGGGGGCGTCCTAAGCTTTTGGGTAACCGTTATGGCTTAGTGACCCACGTTCTCAATCTTGGGGGAAAGCCAAGGATGATAGGGAGATCGTGGGTTTGACCAGGTCAGGATGGTCCTCTGTCCTTTGTTCCCTCGACAGCCACATCCCGAAGGGCTTAGGGCTTTGAGTGGCGAATTCCCCGCAGGTAACCTTCGTGTGTACGAATGGTTTGACGCCAATGAACATTTGGGAGAACTGACTTGGGCCTTCGTACTGAAGGGCTTCAACACAGTTCGAAGGGGTGTCCTTCGACCTGCTCGGAGGGTGCATCATCAAGCCCCCCAGTCGAAAGTGATGCCTATGAACGAGGAGGCATTGCTTTCGACTTCAACCTGTGAGGAAAATCAACTCATTTTGCCCACAACGACACATACAAAGTAGGAGCTTATGCCACTTAATGCGCAATAAATGTTGTTAATCATATTAACAGCTTGCTACAGGAAATCTTAACGACCCATTCTCCTCGGTTTTCCCAAAAGACTTTTCAAATTTTAAATACTTTTGAATTCCGGATAAGATTAACCAAGGGGGACACGTGTGTGGCCCATATACAAAGTGCAATGAGTATTTATAGGGCGTTAGGTAAAACCTTAGATCACTTTTACCTTCTCCGCCCAAAATTACACACAGTATTCTACCTCCAGCTTCCAGCTTCGATCAAAAGGTAATGTCAATCTTCTCCTTCTACTCCTTAGCTTTTGTAGTTATGGATTCCAAATTTATCATAAAACAGCAGAAATGCACTCTCTCGTCCCAAGATTTGCACGATTTCCTTGCTCATTATCCTATACCCCAGGAGTACAAGATCATGCTCCCCAAACCAAATCAAGGTATCTTCGATGCCCCCAAAAATTTCGTAGGGCTTTACACACACTCATTCAGCCAATCAAACCCCATTCACCCCCTGATCTTAGAGTCACATAGATTACGGCACATATTTCCGTGTTCAATCCTTCGCCTTGCCAAACTTACAACATACATCGTAATGTGCAAGGCTTATGGCTTCGAGCCTACACTCGAGGTGCTTAGAGGGTTTTTGAACGTATACCCGGGTGGGAACTGGTTGATTTTAGCGAAAAGAGGTGAGGGTGATGTTCCCAATCTTATTTTGAAGCCTTTTACAAATATAAGGGATTGGAAAGGTAGCTTCTTCTATATCCAAAACACCATCATTCCTCCTGAATACCCAGCATTACTTAATGAAGCCTTCAGATTTTATGTCAAGCGTTTTAATGACCCTCTTCCATACAAAGTCCGAAGAAACCCATTGTACCAGCATCTTGCAAAGTATCCTGCTGATGTCCAATCCTTTCCCGAGCCTATTCTGTTCATGGTCGGCATTGCTCAAAGTCGAGGGTCTCTGCTAAACCCATGATCATGTATCATGGAGAAAGTATGTACTTCCACCTTCTTTAAGTAGGACCAATTAGCATCGATATTTATCTCTTCTTGTTTGTTGTTTTGCAGAGATGGCCTTCAGAAATTTTATGCACCAAGACATTGACGAGGATTTGAGTTTTATGCCGATGGAGCCAGCTCAGGGATCCTACGGTGTTGGTTCACCATCCATTTCAGTCAATAATAACGATGTAGATGCTATCAAGGCCAAACCTGTTGCCTTTGCTCCTCCGTAAGTGCCCTTGGAGGGCCCTTCGCAACTGGTCGAGAACG
This sequence comes from Chrysanthemum lavandulifolium, assembly GCA_022545495.1. NCBI lineage: Eukaryota > Viridiplantae > Streptophyta > Magnoliopsida > Asterales > Asteraceae > Chrysanthemum > Chrysanthemum lavandulifolium. Next base: position 133,671,337 of record CM040241.1, on the reverse strand, counting down.
TAGCTGACTCGGATCACTGGTTCTACGGGCATTGCAGACAGGGTAAGGAATAGGAAGGGGACCAGTGCCAAGGCTCTCAAGTCTACTACCAAGAGGAAAACCCCCCTTCCTACCTCTACGTCTAGAGCTGTCAGGCAAAAGGGTGTCGAAGGCTGAAAGAATGTGAAGTCTGACTTCGAATTACCCGATGAGAGTGAAGAGATGCATGGTATGTACTTATTTTTCAAATCATGAAAATGCTTATGGTTACATCTAACGCCTTTGTTATTTCACTTGTCGCAGCTCCCCCTCGACACCAAGGAGCTTCCCAACGCCTTGCCTGCCACCGTATCATGGATCTTGTAACCCCCCCAGTCGGAAGGGATTGTTGGACAATATGTCCATTGAAGGGTATGCGATCTTCATGACAAAAGCGTTGCAAGGCAAGTCAAGTGCTAGATAACCACCGAATGTTCGCACGAGGAACCGCCCAAGTGGTGAAGAAGGCTAGCAAGAGATGGATGTGATGCCGACAGGAGAAACATGGGACAAGCAATATCTTTGAGCTCGAGGCTAAGTGTGAAGAGATCGAGAAGGACTTGACAAGAATCCACTCACCAAGACCTTCAAACCAAGATTGCTGAGCTGGAGAAGGAGCTAGCTACCACAAAAGCTGAATGTGGTAAACTGAAGCTTGAGGAGGCTAAGGTTGTAAGCCTCACAATTCAGGTTGCTGTTTTGGAAGCAAAATGTGCAGGTCTGGAGAGTGAGATATCCAGGCTTGGTGAGTTGGAGATCAAACTGAGGGAGGAAGTGGATGGCTTTAAGATGCTGCAGAAGGACCGAGCAGGCGTAGTGTCAAAGGTAGTGCCTTACATTGCCATGGAGCTATACCATAGTGACGAGGTTGGGGCTGTTATGTGGAAGCTGATCAAATCAGCTATATTTCATGGGCGATGTTTAGCATTGGATGAGGTTGCCAAGACGGGCGAGCCTGTGGACTTAACCAAGATTGATTGCTATCGTCCCACGTCTAAAGCTGAGTATGAAGATGCGGGGAAATGGGGAATGCATTTGCTACTGCAGATTACCCCTTCCTACTCGAAGCCACCAAGGATCCAATGGCACCCCTTGAAGATTTGCTCTCCAAGAAGCCTCGCAAGATCAAGCCTACAACGCCCACCAAGAAGACAACCTCTACCAAGTCTACCTCAGCTTCTCCATCCCCAACTCCATCTCCTCGTATAAGAATAAAGGTCGCCTGTTGGCGAATTTGGTTCCAAGGGTAGCATGTATCCTTAAAACAATTTAATATTCCTTATGTTGTTGGTCTGTTAAACAATTTAGTATTTTGTTTGGTATGTGGCTTCGGCCAAATACAATGTTGACTGGGCTTTGGCCAAATGATGCAGGTTATAAGGCTAAGGCCCTATTTCGGATGGAATCAAGTAGGGGATATCCCTACGTACTTTTAAATATATTTCTTGTGCACTTCTCGTACGCCATTTTTCCGACGCTTAAATTTTACAACCTAAGGTGTAATAACCTCATTGTGTGTAAATTACAACACCAAGCATATTGTGATCAATTTTAATCACTAACAGAGGGTCGTGACCCACTCTATCTTTAATCCCTTAAGTCTTATAGCTTATCTATACTATAAACTATTAGGAGAGCTAATGTGAATGTGTGGGGAGGCTTTAGTAATCTTATAAGGCTTTTGTCATACCTTATGCCTTCCTATTCGACATTGAAACTCATAAACGACTTGGCTGAACAAATCTTTGTGTTTAAGAAACGAAGCAAGAGATTTGTGGGAAATGTATTATATCATTGAATTGGTAGGGAGAATTACATCATTTTGAAATGACCACTAAGACAACTACCAATAATGCTTTATTTCCCATGAGAAGCTTTCTATACAAGAATGAAAATTAAAATACTTCTTTGAACATAGAACTTGCAGAGGTTCGTACCATTACATGTCCTGTCGATGGGTTCTCCAAGAAGGGTGGCAAGCTTGTATGCACCATTGCCGTAGGCCTCATCTATGACGTAGGGTCCTTCCCAAATAGGACCTAGCTTTCCCTGGTACTCTGCCTTGCTTGCACTATTAAGGCGTAGCACGTACTCTCCAGGCTTGAAAGTTGAGGGCTTGACCCTCTTGTTGTAGTAGCCCTCTATCTTGTTTTTGTGTATAGCCTCTCTTATTGAGGCTATTTCTCTTCTTTCTTCCAATAGGTCAAGGTTCTCTCTTAGCCCTTCGTCATTCCTAGAGGCTTCAAATGTGGCAACATGTTCTGTTTGCACACATAGCTCTAAAAGGATTACAGCTTTTATTCCATATGTGAGGCTGAAGGGGGTTTCGCCATGGCTTGATTTGAGTTGAGTCCTATGAGCCCATAACACTTGAGGAAGCTCATCTACCCACCCGTGATGGCTTCATCCCAACCTTTTTTCGATTCCCTTGATTATATCCCTGTTGGTTACTTCCACTTGTCCATTGCCTTGTGGATGGTAGACGGAAGTAAAGGACTGTTTTATCATCAATCCCTTGCGAATCATAAAAACTCCTTCGCAAAATTGCTTGCCATTTTCGGATATGATGATGTGGGGATTCCAATGTGCATATGATGTGCTCCCATACGAATTTCTCTATGTGTCTTCCGTGATGGAGGCTAAATTCTTAGCTCGACCCACTTTTTGAAGTAGTCGATGGCTACTAACAAGAACTTGACTCCACCAGAGTCGCAGTAAGGCCCCACGATATCAATTCCCCATTGGGAGAAAGGCCATGTGGACGTAACACTTGTCATGTCTTGTTTTGGGAGCTTGGGAACCTTGGAATGTATTTGACAAGCCTCGCATTTTTGTATGATTTCCACGGCATCCCTATGCATTGACGGCCAGTAGAGCCTAACTTCATTACCTTCGAAACAACTAAACGGGGCCCTGCGTGGAGGCGGCAGGACCCTTCGTGAACCTTTGTAATGATGCTTGAAGCCTGCTTAGGCCCAACACATCTGAGCCATGGGGATAGGAAGGATATTTTGCACAAGTTTTATCCTATTAGTCGGTATTGTGGAGATTTTACCTGTACCTTTCTTGCCAGCTTTGGGTCTTCAAGGAGAATGCCACTTATCAAGTATTCCCTAATGGGAGTCATCCAAGTGTCTCCTTCATCATGGACAACATCCGTGACTTCCTTCCGTATAATCGACCTTTCAGGCAAAACTTCTACTAGCACCTCCTTTGTGAGATGGGCGAAGGCCATGGAGGCTAGTTTGCTCAATGTGTCCGCTTTTCCCTTCTGATTCCTGCGAACATGCTGAATGGTGTAGGAGTCGAAGTCATCCCGCATTTCCTTCATTTTATCCAAGTATTGTTTGATGACACGCTGTCTGGCTTTGCAGGAACCTTTTACTTGGTTTGCCACCAATTGTGAGTCTACGTAGATAAGCAGAACCTTAACTTCCATATCCCTTGCCAGCCGGAGGCCTGCAAACAAGGCTTCATATTCTGCTTCGTTGTTGGTGGTTTCGAATTCAAACCGAAGTGCATAGGTGTGCTCCTTTCCTTTGGGGCTAACCAACATCAACCCGGCCCCAGAGCCGTTGGAGCTTGATGCTCCGTCCGTGTAAAGCTTCCAACCATCATGTATTTCGATGAGCTTAGCCTTGGGCTCCTCCTTATCGTTTCTTGGTTCGGAGGGTGTTTCTGCCAAGAAATCTGCAAGAATTTGCCCTTTGATAGAGTTTCGCCCTTTGAACTCTATCTCGTGTTCTCCAAGCTCGATGGCCTATTTTGCCACCCGTCCAGATTTTTCCGGTTTCGACAAGATTTTCTTGAGTGGCTTGTCATGTACACTGTGATCGGGTGGGCTTGGAAGTAAAGTCGAGCCTCCCGCAGCAGAAATCAAGGTTAATATAAGCTTCTCCAATGCGGATAGTTAATTTACGCTCCTTGCAAGACCACGCTAACAAAATAGATTGGGATTTGCCTTTTGTCTCTTTCTCGCCAAGATGACAACGCCGATGTTTCCATTGAGGTCATGATATACATGAACAACACTTCACCTTTGATTGGGGTTGTAAGTGTCAAGTATCTCCATAAACCCTTCATTTTTTGGAAGGCAGCCTCCACATCCTGGCTCCATTGGAAGGTCTTTTTTTTTACGCAGCCCTTGAGTGTTTTGAAAATGGTAGGAACTATCTCGCCTTCGACAAGAACCGCTTAGTGCGTAATTTTCCATTTAAGCTTTGTACGTCCTTCAAACATTTCAAGCTTGAAGATCCGTGATGCCCTTGACCTTCAAGGATTAGCTTTGATTCCTTGCTTTGTGATCGATGCCCCAAGAATTTCCTTCTTCAACACCAAAAGAGAATTTCTTTGGGTTCACTTCATGTTGATTGCCCGAGTTGGTCGAAGGTCTCTTGACGCCGAGAAGGTGTCCTCTTCCGCTTTGCTCTTGATGACCATGTCATCCACATAGGCTTCAAGGTTTCGCCTATTTGCTTCAAGGCCTTATCTACGAGCCTTTGTACGTTGCTCTCAAGATTTTTATTCAAGGGCATTTTTCTCAGAATAATAAACGCCTTACTTGTGTAGAAAACCGCCTTTTCTTCGCCTTCCTTGGCCATTTGGATTTGATGATACCTTTGTAGGCATCTAAAAAACACTTCAGTCGGAACACTGCTAGGGACTCTACCTTCCAATCGATCTCTGGCAAGGGGTAGCAGTCTTTTGGGCATGCTTTGTTGATATCACTAAAATCAACACACATGCGCCACCCTCCGTCGCTTTTCTTTACCATCACGGGGTTTGCCACCTAGGTTTGGTATTTTACTTCCCTCAGGATCCCTGCATGCGTTAGCTCATCCACCTCCTTATAGGCAGTGGTGTTCCTTTCAGGCGCTAGTCTTCTCCTTTTCTGTTTGATGGGCTCAATGTGCTTGTATTCGTTGAGATTGTGTTCCGTGCCGAAGGGCTTTCCATCAATCACCAGCGTTCTTGGGACCCTTGTCATGTCAGAATATGTCCATGCAAAAATGTCAAGGTTAGTTTGTAATAGCTTTGTGAGCTTTGCCTTGAAGTTCGTTGGAAGTCGCTTTCCAATCATGATTGTTTGCTCGGGGTAGCTTGGGGTAGCTTGGGTTTACTACTACTCGCTCTTCGGTCAAGACAACTTAGATGGCCATCGGAGGTTCCTCCGCCCTTCTTTAACTTTCTTGACACTATCTCGCTTTTACTGCGCTCTCCGTAATTTGAATGAATAGTCCCTACTCCGAAGGGTATTTGGAACTTGATAGCTGCATGTATGGTGGAGACCACAATACCCATTTTTTGCATAGCAATCCTTCCGATTAGCAATTTTTAAGGGGAATCTGACCTGACTATGATGAAGGTGAGAGTCTCCGTTCTGGATAAGGGCCCCTCTCCAATTGTGATCTCCAAGGTTACCTCTTCGAGAGGCCAAGAGTGTTCGCCGGAGAATCCCACCAAAGTTATCTTTGAGTCTACCCTATGTGAGCGTATTGATGGCTTGAGCTTTAAGAAGCAGTGCTCGTAGATGATTTCGCATGAGCTTCCACAGTCCATGTATGCTCGGTTGACATCCCTATTGGAGACCCACACTTTGATGACAACAGGATCAGTCGAAGGTGTCTGCCCTAGGATGGATGGGAACGTTATCTCCCCTACACTTTCTAGCTTTTCATTTGCTTCTTTTCGCTTCAAAGTTGAATCATGCTTGTGTACCACTAGTATTGGAGCTTCTGCAGGGTTGTTTCCTTCTTGCCTCCTTTCCATTCGCCCAACTGAGTGTCGGAGACCTTATCCTTTCCTTTCTTGATCCCTTTTACCAGATGTGTCAACTACCCAGAACGTACTGCCTCTTCAATTTGCTTATTCAACTCCCTACAACTATTTGTGTCGTGCCCATGATCCTCATGAAAGTGGCAGTACTTCGACATCTCCCTGCTCTTGCCTCGTGCTGACATGCGAGGGGTGGGTCGAAGGACTTGGTAGCTTTCTCAGTAGCGAGGATTTCTCTAGGAGACTTGACCAAGTTTGCCAAGAGCCCGTGATTTTAGCCTTTGTTGTGGGAGCGGCGGTCCCTCGCTCTTCTTCATCGCTTTTGGATCCTTCCTGTGAGGACCCTTTAGAGAACTTATCGAAGGATTCTCTTTGCTCAACCGGAGCCCGTGGTATCGCTACTTCCTTGGATTCAATCCAGTGTACGCCTTTTCCATGAGGGCCTTATATGAGGTCGGAAGGTCGGTGGATAGAAATTCCATCATACTTCGTGTTCGTAAGCCATGCACAAAACCAGAGATCCTTTGCTCCTCATGCAACCCCAGGATCTGCAAGGTTTCGTCGGTGTGCCGGGTGACAAAGGCCCTTGTACTTTCGTTTTCCCTCTGTCTGATGATATGTACAACCAAATGAGTCTTAGTGAACTTCTTCTGCTGGCTAAAGTGCGACCGAAACTTAGACTTAAGATCATCCAAATTCACAATGCTCCCTACGTTTTGCCCATTCCACCATATTCGTGCAGAATCCCGGAGGGTGTAGGTGAACATATGGCATGCCACAGGCATGGCCCACTTCTGCATCTTGATAGCGCCTTCGAACAAATGTAAGAAATTATCCGAATCACCTTTCCCATCATAAGTGCCTATGTGAGAAGGCATCTTCAACCCATCAGGTAGAGGGTAGTTTTCGATCCATTTCACAAAAGGCGTGCATGCCCCAGGAGCTTCGGCGTAGAAAGAGTTGTACGGAGGGATGTAAGCAGGGGCAGAGTTGTATGGGTTGTGATTTTCATGGATAGGTGGTTGTGAATATGTGGTATAACCTGAGGGAGCTTGGTACGAGGGATTTCCCCTCATTGGGTGCATAAGGTGCATAGGAAGGTGCCCATAGGGCATGTGTTGGTAACTCTGGTTGTAAAGATATCCATTCGGAGGATAGGCATTATAGGGTTGAGTAGGTAGGTATGCCTTGAGGTGATATCCATTTGAAATAGTATATATAAGAAATATCAAATTACGAATACCGGAGAGAATTACAAATCGACCATTTAGAAAAAGGTCAACACGCAAAATCCGCGAATAAACAATAAGTGATACCGGCAAATGATTACCCGGTCGCTTCCCAACGAGGAGTGAATGGACGGTTACGCTTGGTTTGTTATTAAAATGCTTGAATTGTTCGGGATTTTTCATTTTGATTACGCTTTCTACAAATTAAGTAACGGAAAGTAATTAAGGCTGGGGAACAAATTAAATAACAAATTAACTACTAAATAACATAAGAAACAATAAAACTAAACTAAATTACGCCTTAGGGTGCTAAAACTAAGAAAACGTGAAAACCCTGCTAATCCCGAGCTTCCAAAGTGAAAATTATGCAATTTAAGGCCTACGGTGCAAAATTAATTTTCCTACATTCTAAACGACTAAAAATAATTTTAGGAAAAAACCGGGTATTTTTTCGACTTTTATTTTATTTATTACGAATTAAAAGCTGTTTTAATCTAATTTAATTATTAAAAATAGTAAATGATAACGAAAAATTATGAAATTTTTAGGAAAATTACTTTATGGTATCAAAAAGCTAGGAAAAATAAGAACTTGGAAAAATCAGTACTAGATAAGCAAGTATAAGCAATACAATCCCTAATAAGCTAAAAGGCTAAAACTACTAAATGATATAAAATAATTAACTAAGGCAAATCTAACATGGTACATGTACGGAGAGCGTATGGTAGAGCGTGATGGTTTGAGTCGCTTGCGTGTGCTAAGAGGTCACAGTTCAATTCCTAGCGTCTACTTTTAACAACTTATTTATTTATTTATTTTGATTTTTCTTTTGCAAACTAAATAATAAGCTAATGATCAAACTTTTGCAAAAATAACTTTTCAAAAACACATAGAATAAGCGATTTCAGCTTAAGACAAAGAATGATCAAAAGTTTTCTCAACAAGGATAAAACCAAACACTCAACAAAACTATAAACTATAAATCTAATGAAAAGCTAATATTAAGAACAAATAAGCTTAAAAAGGAAACTAAGGATCATAAATCACATTAAAGGCAACAATAAAAAGCATAACGTAGAAGCAATAAGTTGAATAAAGCACCTATGGTCACAACTGTAATAGAGTGAAAAAAAATTTCACATGGGCTTTTTAAGCCAATCCTACACGAGCTATAGTGACATTAGCTTTTGAGCTTAAGGGTTCTTGAAGGCAAGTCAGGGGCAAGCTTTTGCCCCACAAAGTCCCTATTAGAAGCTAAGAGCACAAGGTATGCAAAGACTCAATAACATGTTATTGGTATGCCACATCAGCGCCACATCATACACCTCCCAATAACACACCAATAACTCAAACAACCCTCCCTCATAACACACCACTAACATCACCTGTAGGTCCCGCAAAATACCCCACCAAATATACTTCTCACTCACAATAAAAAAACACACGCACACACAAAAGGTGCATTTGGCTTGAGCTAGTGGAGTGGCTCAAAACACAAAAGAGTGCATTTGGCACAAGTTTGACATGTTGGCTGGTAAGGTTGGCACACCAACGGCTCACCAATGGCTCACCAATGGCACCCCATACCTTGTGCTCTAAACTAAACAAGCTATGGGGCTGTCCAAACAGGCTTGTGGGACAGTGGGGGACTGAAACAAATGGGACTTATTAGCTTATAAATAAGCCACAAGTTGGCTTCAAAACATAAAATAAGCAATGAGATATACTACACTTACACCTAACTAACTAATTGCACTAAACTTAATCCAAAATTTAACTCCCAACAATCGAATCTAAGCAAAATAAAGGGAAAAGGTCGTTGTTTGGGGTTGATGTACCAATGAGCAAAACAAACCCACTAGGCCTATCAAGGGTAAAATAAGCAAGAAATTAAGCTCTAAAATCCCAACCAAGTCTAGAAATACCAAGTTCTTACTTCTAACTTCATATAAAATCAAAATCAAACCTTAATCCTAAGTCTAACCTATCTAGAATTAAGATTAAAATGGACAATTGGTCGTTTGAGAATAAAAGGCGATTTAGTAAAACATTTGAAAACACACAACTTGACTTAAAAACTTAAAAATAAGATTACTAAAGTTCTAAAACAAGAACTAAACTCGTAAAACTCAAATTAAACTCACAAAAGGACTAAATCTCTAAGACTAAGCTTTATCCAAACACTCCCTTAAAGGGCGTTGGTATATTTAAAACTGCTTTTAGGTTTAGAAACTTTAAAACTGATGTAATACCTTTGCAAAGGTTCTCATGAACTTAAAACAACTTGCAACAAACTTTTTTAACTAGACTACAAGTGAGACAGATTTTTAAGAGCATAAAACAATTAAAAACTGCATAAACTTTAAAACTGGAATTTAAAAAAAAAACAGAAATTAAATTGCATTTAAATTAAAAATTACAAGAATGTAAATGACAAGGAAATTAAAAATGGAACTAGAATATGAGATTCTAGACAATTTTTTTACAAAATGCTAAACTTCTATTTATACTAAAAGCACATTCTGTCTTCACTTTTTTTCTTGTTTGCTTCTGTTGTGCTACTTGTGTGAGAGAGATGTTAGGGAGGAGGGAGTGGGCACGGGTAGTGCCATCGAGTTCTTGAACCCGAAGCGTACACCGCCCCAACCAATTCGGTACTTGATCGAGTAGCAAATTCGACCATGAGCCCGAGAGTTGAGGTGATAAATTTTGAAAAACGATCGTTGGGTATAACGGCTAGCATGCATTAAAGAAAATAAAAAAATCGGGTACTAGGGTACCACTCCCTCCACTTAGGGTAGTGTTAGGGTAAAATTGGGTAGTTTTGAGTTGGAAGGTTTTTATTGGATAGAGGTGATGTGGCACTAGGGTATTAGGGTACCACTCCCTCCTCCCTTAGAATTGAGCTAGTGCTTTGTTTGAAGCTTCAATCTTAACCCTTAAATCTGCCTTGGTCTCCACTGCATTAAATCTCACCCATTGATTGGTCTTGGTGGGTTGTGGATTGCCACAGTGGCAAAGAAAAAAGGAGGCATGTGATTCTTAGTTTGGAGTCTTCTGTGAGAGTGACAGGATGAGAGGGAAAGGGTGTGATAAAAACTGGCGCCAGGAATGGTTTCCTGGTTTTGACCTTGGCAGTCAAAACATGGGCAAGTTTGGAGAGGTAAAAACGGGTTAAAGGGGATTTTAGGTTTAAATGGTGATGGGTCATGGTTGGTATAAGGGGTTTATTTATATATTGTATTTTGTAAAAAGTTAAGATAAAATGTATTTAAAGTTTACGTTTTTTTTTTTAAATAAAAGAAATTGGTTTTAAAAAAATGTTTTTAATAAGAAAAAAAATTGTTTTTAATAAAGGGTCATTTGCATATATATCCCTCCAAAGATGCAAAATTGCTTAACAAAAATAATTGTTTTAAATAAAAAAATGGTTTTAAATAAAATAATGGTTTTAATGAAAACTGTTTAAGTTTAGGGTAAAAGGTAATTTGGGTTTCAGTTTAGGGTAAAAGGTAATTTTGGGTTTAGGGTTTGGTTTTGAGTCTGTTTTCCCAATCTCACACCAAAACGCGTCCCGGCTCAAAAATGTAGAAAATTCACTCCCGGCTCCGTCCGCAAAGCACTTTTTCCATTCCAAGCTCATTTCTTTCCGTTTTTACCCTGTTTTCGATCCTTTGTACCTGAAACACATAAAAACACATTCCAAGGATATCTGCAGTATAAATGGGTATATTTCAGTATTTTTAGACGTTTTTGTGGGGTTTTCGGGCTTAAAATGATGAGTAAAAGGCCACTCATCATGGTAGTTGGTTCATCCCAGCCTACGGAGGAGGTCCTCCTACACTCGAAACATATGAAGGAGGCACCGGAGCCCCCGTCCCATCTCTCCTTAGATGAGCTGCCAAGAGAGGTGGTAGGTTCACCCCTCCGTTTCCTACTGGATTACTCCCTCCGTTGGAGTTCTCACTCCTCCTTTCTCTCGGTATTCTCTCCCTTCTACCAGGGTCTCCGCCGAGACCCTCTTCGAAACTCACAGTTCTTCCATTGGGCCTCCTCGCAGATGGAGAGCCAACTCGTAGGGCGGAACGCCCCCTACTTGTTGGTCGAGGCCTTTCTTCTACCTCGATCTCCTCATCGTATTCCTCTCTGGATTATTCCAATTCCCTTCGCATTTTGGTGTTACGATATTGTCTTTTGTGAGCCCTCATCAAGGACTCCAGTGCTTCGAAGTTTGCCTCAACGAAGGCAAAGCTAATTTCTGGATTGGGATTAGCTGAAGTTGAGGTGTATCTTCTCGTCCTGGTTCCATGCCGGAAAAGTAGCATGATCAGTTAAGAGGTTAAGACTTGGTGGTTACGGAACTCATAGTAGCGGGTCCCACAGATGGCGCCACTAATTGTACAATAAGTTGCACTACCAGGCTTTCAATGGTGACCGAAGGTAAGAGGGGTATGTGTATTCCAACCAAGTTTGTCTTTCACCTGAGAATAAGAAATACTAAAACACTACGTTAAGTGATTACGCAGGGGTTGGACCCTGCGAACCACCTCCGGCGTGAGAGTAAGTATGAGTTATGGTTGTATAAGTGAGTATAAGTAAAGAGTATAGTGTTTTGTGATCATACCATAAACTTCTGCCCGTCCCACCTATTTATAGTAGAGAAAATAGGCTAGAGGGCACCTCTGCGCAAATATCGGAGAACATGAGGGCATCCATGCTTTAGGGTATCCGCTAGGGCTTAGTGACCCACATTCTCAATCTTGGCGGGAAAGTCAAGGATGATAGGGAGATCATAGGTTTGACCAGGTCAGGATGGTCCTCTGTCCTTTGTTCCCTCGACAGCCACCGAAGGGTTTAGGGCTTCGAGTGGCGAATTCCCCGCAGGTAACCTTTGTGTGTACAAATGGTTTGACGCTAATGAACATTTGGGAGAACTGACTTGGGCCTTAATACTGAAGGGCTTCGACACAGTTCGAAGGGGTGTCCTTCGACCTGCTCGGAGGGTACATCATCAGGTGTCATGGGTTTACTCGTGATGGATATATATAACCCGGTCGCCCGTCCATCAGTCATCGATGGGTACTATTTTTCACCCACAACCCATCTACACGTGAAAATTGACAGAGTTACCCACCCATTCACGTGCGGGTACCCACGGTATACGGGTTTTTTATCGCCCATTGCTATCCCTAGTGTGACGAGCGCTATAACATTATATGTATAAATCAAAAGTTAAATAAGGTAAATGAAAATAATTAAATAAATAAAATAAAATAAAAATTTGGAGTATTATGAGTTTAAAATGTAATTTACGCAAATTATATAGTGGAAAGATAAAATGATACAATTTGTCCACTACTAAAAAAAATGCTATAGGGAACGGTTAGAATGGCTCATGGAGAACGGTTTTTGAACGATTCACGTGAACAAACACGTCAAGTTTACTCACACAAGCTAGCCACTCAGAATGACTAACCGTAAGAAACTTAAAACGGTTCTGACAATCGATTTGTAGATAATGAAGGCTTAGGGGTATGTGTGTGGATAAAACCTCAATATCGATATCAAAATAATCACGAAGATAGATTCAAATTCCTTTAGGAAAAAGAATAATAAATCAAATCCGTGTGTGATCGTTGAAACGGATTAGTCAACCCGAATCGTTTCCCAACGAGGCGTGAATTGCCAACGTCGTTTTTGGTTTGGAAATTAATGCTCGATGTTTTGAATTTGTGATTTTGATTTATTAAACTATGGGAATGGGGAAAGTAATTAAGGGAATCTATTTTACGGGAAATCCTAAGTGCGAATTACTAAAACGTAATTAACGAAACGTAAATAAAATGCAACTACTTCTAAATTATATCCTAAAAATGCCTAAAATTACTTTTACTCTAGAAATGATATTAGAAAACTATTTTAGAATTAAAACTATTTTTTTAGGATTTTTCTGGATTTTATTAAAATTAAAAACTAATTTATAACCTTTTAAACTAAATTAAAATACTAAAAATTATAAAAATCAAAGGGAAAAATATGAAACTATTTTTATAAAATCTAAAATATCATAAGAGACTTTTCAAAACTATTTTTGTATTTTTTTGATTATTTTCCTATTTTCTACTAATTTAAAACTATTTTAATCTAATTTAAATAGTGAAAATACCAAATAAAAGGGAAAAAATAAGGAAAATATTTTTATGCTTTTATATTTTTCTTAAACTGGGAAAATTGAAAATTATTTTTGAAATTTTTCTCAATTATTTGTAATAAAAGCTATTTAAAAGGATTAAAACTATTTTTAATTAAGAAAAATAGTAAACAAAGACCAAAATTAATGAAAAATTCAGAAAATTCTAAAATCTTATTCTAAATCTATGAAAATTAAGAAATCAAAGCTTATGTGGAAGAAATAAGAGTCGATGTACAAATGATATGAAATAAGACTTAAAATAAGCTAGAGAGTGAATTAATCTATCAAACAGTAACTTAAGCTATATTATGCTAAAATAAGCTAATAACAACTGATTACAACTAATCCTAACAAGCTATAAGCTCTGTCTATAGATCTATGCAAACTGACAAGTCCACCAATTCAGTTCCTGACCCCTACTTTTGAGCTTAACCACAAGCTTATTCAATAAGCCAAACTAAAAATCAAATGTGCAGTCCTCAAGACCACCTGGCAAGCTACAAGTGGACCAAATATGAGACTCTAATAATCTGTATAGCACCTTGTGCAAGAGCTGCAAGGTCTGCAAAAAACTGGTTTTGATACCATTTTGACTTTTGAAAACATTTTGGTACTTTGACTTTTGTGAGTTTAGAATCAAATTTATAAGTCGAAAATGATAAGCTAAGATGTAATGAACCTATTTCAAGCAAACTTAACCTCTATCAAACCTATAAGCAAAATTCTCACCATCGATTCAAACAAAATGCAATCAAGAGTAGTTTTGAATCAATTTTGACTATGTGATTGTTTGAGTGCAACAAGAGGACGATATGAGTTATTTAATCTTTATTAAGCCTACAAAGAACAAAGTAAATCCACTGAATCAACCTCTAGCACAGAAAACAGCTATAATCCAAACACTATTTCTATAACAGTTATGCACTATACTCTATCAAATCCTTAATATCAATCTATAGCAGTTTAAACTAATGATCTACTAATAATAATAGAGCTAATGAATGCAACAACAACAACATAAGCTAACAGAATAATGCTAAGCTAATTTTGCGAGGTCAATGAGATATAAATGGATGACATCGAAACTTACAAAATCCAAAGATATTTGCAGATTATCTCGCACCCAAATTACCACTAAACTAATCATATCCAACCCCAATCCAACACGCATCAACCAACATCCAAGTTTATTCCCATTTTATCTTGCAGTTGACTTTTATTGACCGAGATTGAATTGAGAGTAAAATCGAGTAGATTGTTTAACAAGCACTTTATAAGCTATTGAGAAGCTTATAAGAGTCGATGAAAACAAATTGAACATCAAATCAAGTGAAAGATGATTCACTATATTTTTTTTATTTTCAAGAGATTTTTTTATATATTTTTTTTTTTTTTTTTTATAGAATGTTAAAAACTGGAAACATGAATTGAATAAGCTGAATAAGGTTTTAAATGCTTAATAAGCTAATAAGAAACATAAAAACAGATATGAAATTGAAATTAAGGATTGACTAAAAAACTGAATTTCATTAATTAAATGGATTACAAGGAAACTGAAATAGAGAGTACAAACTACTGAATTAAAATAAGCTAAACATATTAGAAAAACTACTCAGAAATTACAATACAATAGCTGTGATACAAAGGGGTATATATAGCATCCGTTTGAGCTTGGGAAGGATCTGGAAGGATGCAAATGTGCTTTCTCTCATCATCTGACAACCATTAGATCATATCCCACATGTGTCCAATCCATTTCCACCTTAGGATCAAAATTTCCACGTATCTTCAACCAATAGGAGAGCAGAGAATGACATATAGCACACGGATTGTTGACTTGTCAATGTGCACATGTCAGTTGTGTCAGGCGAAAGTACAATCTTACCTTTAATTGTGGTAATTATGCTCAATTGACCATGTGGTAATTCTAGGGTTCTTTCTCTGGGTAAATTGGGGCAAAAGAAACGCGGGCAAGGTTTTGGGTTTTTTTTTAATATATTTCAAACATGTTGACCGGGTCTTGGGTTTTTGACTCGGGTAAAATGGTTTAACGGGTGGGATATAAGAGGGTACCGGGTAAGTGTATTGGTTTAGTGGACTGGATCGGGTATATGCATGTTGGGCCGAGAGTTTTTGTAATGGGTTTGGACTAGTAGTGTATGCATTTATCAACTTAGGGACCAAACATGTATAAACTGAAATTCCAAGGACCACAAGTGCAAATCTGAAAATGTCTTCCAAGGGCTGAACTTGTCATTCTTCAATAGACCAGGGGTGAATTTGCAACTTTTGAAACTTGAGGGTGTTTTCGTCATTTATTCAAAGTTCGTGGACTATTTCGACATTTCTTCAAACTTGATTAAAACTTAAAAATCATCCTCGAGAATAAAATCTTCCAAATGAACAATCCCGACCTTCCTACCACTCAAACTCTCTTGATCTCTCGTGCTCGGATTTACGTCCGATTTGTTCCTTTTGTGTGTTTTACATATCCGTACTGACAAGCACAAACTCAAGAAAACCACAAATATTAGCAATAAACGGCTCTTTCTTGGTTGTTTTGGGTCGATTATTAATGAAAAGATATGTGTTTAAGCACATATCAAAATACCCAGACGAGACCATTGTCGTGTCCTCACGCAATGCAATCAACTCACGCTTCTAAAACCAAGGATTTCAATCTCTTTCTACTAAACCTATGAAGAAGTAGCAAAGATTCCTCAAAAGAGATTAAGAAAGCCTTAATTCTAAAACGCCTGCTTACCTTTTTAATTCACATATATAGATATTACGATTAAGTACATTCCGTTATGAATGACGGTTTGTTGAACTTTCATGTCGATCAATAACTCAAACATTTTTCAAACGACACGTTAGGATCACGGAGTAGAAAACACAACACGGTGAAGTGACCATACGGATAGAATACATCGTCCCGATTTTTCACAAGTCCCAAACTAAGCGTAAAATCGAAATCATTGTTAAGTATGACTCTAGATGCTAACACTACCCATGGAAGTTACTTGTGTAAATACCTTTTGTTCCCATTTTCCTATTTTCCTCTAGATTTTTTATTTTGTGAGAAATGAATTTCTTCAAATTCTCGCTTCGATAACTTTTATTCCGATAAAGATATAAAGCTAAGTCGCTAATTAGTTATCCGTCTTCCTCAAGAACCATTGTCGTAAAATGAGGTCCACATCAAGGAATTTTATTCACTAACTTTTGACTTTTCACTATTTTTCATCATTCATTTTTTTTTTTTTTTTTGCACTTATATTTTTACTTATATGAGCTATGAACCACGGAGCTTCACGGGTAATTCCAAGACTATAGGCTTCATGAAATGAGGATCCCGGTGGCTAGACTAAGACCTCATTCAATCCCGGCTAAAGATCCAAGGGTCCGATCTCGACACCGCAACTCACAACTTTACTTATTACTTTATCACTTATCACTTATTGCTTTTATTATTTATTACGGATCCTTGATGTGTACCCAATTTTAAAACAAAGATTCTTTTAAGAAGATAAAGAACTAACTATCGCCAAAACTCAACATCTCTAATTATTTATTAGACAAATATGGGGTGAAACAATTTTGTGGGAACAAAAGCCATAAGTACCTTCGATGGGCTCTAAAGAGAACCAACTACTCCACGCTTAGCATCTAAACTCATAAGTAACTCTATCATTTCTCGATCTCTGCAAATTTAAAATCCCAAATAATGAGATCCGCAGATGCTTAGCCGATAATTTTAGATTACCTATGGTTAAGGAACAAGCTAGGGCTCAACACGCCCGATCAAGTCGAATTCTATTCCTACTCTCACCAAAAAAGTCAACAAGGTGTCAAAACATATATTAACTTAGCAAATGCTTCGCCTAATGAAATCAAGTCATGCATATTTAAAGTCACTCGTGAAACTTGCAAAATCTTGGCCTTGTGAGCTAGAATTGCATTTTATAGCTTCTTGTCTAAGAGACTAGCAAAACTTTTCAATCAAAAGACTAGCAAAAGCTTACAAAATTTTAAAATTTTGCTCATTTTGCACAAATTTTCATTTTCTAAGGAAAACGGGTTACGAGAGAAACACAACAAAATAAGCAAGTGCGGTCAAATCAAATCAAGATTACCCTACCCCAGACTAGAACGAAACATTGTCCTCAATGTTTAAAGCAAGGTATCACGAAAATCTAAAAGCCGTTTATTAAGTATGCTAGAAGATAAACGTTAGTCGATAAGATTAGGATATCGGTTTCCATTAGCATCGATCATGAAACTCGAGTGGAGAAAAGATAAACTTCGAGCACGAGAGTCTTCATATCGGGAACATCCTAAACACAACATCACAAACAACCAAACACGAGAAATCAAGAGGCTAACCCTTCCGCCACTTATTAGAAAATAGAAAGAAGATAGAGATAAGCATGGGGTGCCTCCCACGAAGCGCCATCGTTTTTGATCACCGAGTCGCTAGCCCGACTCGTCCCCGAATTCATTTGTCCTTGGGAAGAAAGTGGTAGAGATACCGTGGTCAAAACGGTGTCCTCATTCCCGAAAGAATGAGACTGGGTGGTTTGGGAGGGAAGAAAATGTCGCATCCAACACAAATATTAAATCCTCCCAAACTCACAAAAGTTTTTCAAGAAAGAGTGATCCATCATCCGGTGGTTTTGCGGGTGGACGAAGAGATGACGGATCACAATAAGAATACTCCATAGAAGAAAGGAGTCCATGGTACAGAAAGGTGTATTTCAAAGGTTCAACAATGAAGGCATCCAAGATAGGATCCTTTTTCCGAATAACTTTGGTGATAAGAATGTACTTTTCGATGAGTATCCCAGGGTTAAAAATCTTGTCCTCGGAGAGGAATGAAATCAAAGTATCATCCACGTGAAAATCCTCACGAGAAGAGGAATCACTCTCGGATAAAAATAGTGTGGGACCTCCGAATCAACAAGCTCATCAACAAATCTTAACTTCCTTATCTTTCTTTGGGAAAACAGATCATCATATTCGCTTTCTTCCTTCTTAGAAAGAATCGAGTCGGTGGGAGCAAGTTCATCGGTGAACTTCTCAAGTAAATCGACGGATCTTGATATAACAAATATTCAATTTCGCGTAAGTCGGCTCTAAAATCAAAGATGTCATCCTCACTTCCCGATGGAAGGGATCCATGCGAGCGAGTTCATCGGCGAACTCCTCGAGAAGTAAATCCATGGAAGAATCCTTGAGCTCGGGCTCAAGGATTAAAAGATGGCTTGACTTCTTTAATAACTTTTCGTAATCTTCGTAAAGCATTTTTTCAATCAAACGAATATCTCCTTCGATGTTGATGTCGGCGTTATCAATTTCCGGTGAAACTGAATCACTTTTCAAATAAGCTTCAACTTCTTTCATGATAGAATCATCCTCCTCATTTTGAGTATGGGAAGGATAAGAATCGAAATGATTTGTTTAGAAGAAAGTTCCATATTTTCGAAGAAAAGTGGGATTGCCACTCAAAGAAAACTCGACGCCTTTAGGAACAAGATCAATCCGATACGTAAAGCGGAGGTGGGACAAGTGGTGTGCTCTTAGAGCTAGCATTTTCCACCACAACCGCTTGTAGTCTCCTTTTCTAGTTTCTTCTTTGCTCAAGACGTATCGTAGACAAACTCTTAACCGTGAAACGTGAAAGACTCGGATCAATTCTTGATGTCTTAGGCCCAACTTTTTGAACAACCGGAGGTTGGACGTTTTTGGTACTTTCGTTATTAGTAGGAATTCCCGGGTCCTTTGTCACCTCGGTGTTACTAATTTTGGCCACATCATATTGTTTGGTAAAAGATTTAGAAGTATGGTTAACGTTAAACGTGACGGCTTCTTTTCCAACTCTTAAAGTGATTTCTCCTTCATACACATCAATCAACGCATGGCCCGTCCTTAAGAAGCATCTTCCGAGAATAAGGGGCACACGAGGGTCGGCATCGAAATCAACGACAACAAAATCCGCGGGAAAATCGAACTTCCCCACTTTAACAAAAACATCCTCGGCTATACCGATTGGTGTTGTCGTAGTTTGGTCGGCTAGCTCGAGGGTCATACATGTCGGGGTAAGTGGGGGCAATGAAAGCTTTTCATAAATTGATTTCGGCATCAAATTGATACTCGCGCCAAGATCGCCAAGGCGAGCAATCGAATAATTCCTTGAAAATCGCATGAAATGAGGAACTTGCCGGTCACCTAACTTTTCGGAAGTTTCTTAAGAATAACCACGAACAATTCTCATTCAAAGACGTTTTGCCAAATCAACAATTTTTCTTTGTTACTTAACATTCCTTTTAGTGTCGAAACAAACTTAGGCATGAGAAGAAGAGCATCCGCGAAGCTAATTTCAAGTGAAGATCTTGAAATATCCGAAAGAATTTTTCCATTTGAAGATTTGCTTGTTCACGTTGCTTTTGATCATTCATCCTTGACGGTACGGAAGTGTTGTTTTGAGTTAGTCTTTTCAAGACTAACCGGAGCATCCTTGGGCTCGACGTCGGGACAACCGTGGGTTGGACATTCTCAAGACTCCCTTATTAGTAGGAAGCACCGGGTCCTTTGTCACCCCAGCCTCTCACGGTCTACCACACAAGACGGAGAAGAAGAAATAGTGGTAGGAGCCGTGGGTCCATAGTAAGCAACACCACTTCGGGTAGTGATAGCTTTCATGTCACCTATCGGGTTAGGAATAGTATTACTCGGAAGAGAACCCGAGGGTTGAGAATAAGACGTAGACGGTTGATTGGCTTGAAAGAAATTAGCCATCATATTCTTCATTTCACTTATCTGCTTGTTACTCGTGGCAAATTCATTCCTGATGCTGGTGATTTGATTATGCAAGCTCTTAATGGTATTGTCGGAGTTCTTCATGTAAGATAGAAACTCGTTGTTCGGAGCAACTTGATGAGAAGGTTGTTGATATTGTTGTTGAGGAGGAGGTGGTTGATAAACTTGAGGTGGAGGAGCTTGGTAGTTTTGATTACCATGATTAAGATTGGCTCCTCGGTTTTGATTGTAAGATTGGTTTTGATAACGGTTTTGGTTTTGTTGAGAACGGTGCAAAACCGGTGGTCCCATATGGTTGGCACGGTATCCTTGGTTTTGATTTTGAACCGGATTAGCAGAGGCTACTAAGCATTTCGAGATCGCCATCGGTGGCTTGACAATTATAATACGGATGAGGACCACCGCAAATAACACATGTTTCAAGAACGACTTTGACGGGTTCGATTTATGAATCTTAAACTCTCTCATCATAGAATTAATAGCATCGATCCACCCACTCAACTCACTCCTCCGAATGTAGTTATCGTTCGTAGTGATCTTAGAAACAACCGGTCGGTTTCTAGACGAAGAAACTTTTGACTTATTTTCGATAATCGTTCTAATATCGGTGGGCATACGACTCAAGATATTACCACCGCGACGCGTTAAGTTTAATCTTGATCGGACGGAGTAAGAGCATTATAGAACGATCAATCGATGAAGATCGGTAAAACCATGATTTGGGCATTTACGTAAAAGTTCCTTGAATCTATCCCATGCTTCTCCAAACTCTCGTCAAATTTTGTTGAAAATTTATGATTTGATTTCGTAACATTGTTATTTTTGACGGAGGAAAGAATTGGTTCACAAATTTCTTAGAAAGATCTTCCCATGTTGTAATCGACTGAGGGGGTTCTTTCTCGAGCCAAGTCCGGGCTGCCCCTCGGGAAAATGGAAACAATCTCAACTTAATCGACTCATGAGAGACGCCCGAAAGTTAATCGTAGAAGCAACTTGATTAAACCAACGGAGGTGTGCGTGGGGATCCTCACGATCTAAACCACAAAAGGTTTATTAGACACCAATTGTATTAAATTTGTTTTAGTTCAAAATTTTCGGTGTTAATTGGTGGAAGTACGATAGCATCACCGTAGCCGTCTCACGGAGCTTGAAGTAACTCGTTCATCGCTCGAGTGTCCGCCATGACGGGTTCTTCAACGATAGTACGTAACTCGGCACGCCTATTCTTTGATTACGCTCTACGCCGTGATTGAGAGGAGTGCGCATGCACTTAAAACCAAGGCAATCAAAAGAGACCGATATTCGAAACACAAGTGAACTTAACCAATAATCCCAAGTGAATAAATCACCTCTACAAGACAAACGCATGCGAGCGGAGAAGCTTTGTAGGTCAACGCGAAGCTTATTAAAACCCGCTTCTTTTCACCGCAATTTAATGTCGCCGTCCTTATACCCACCACACGCTTTGTTTATCCGATAGAGATAAATCAATTCACGCGACACAAAGGCAAGTTTTTGATCTTTGGTTCAGAACTTATAATGATAACACCTCCGTTGAGAATGTTATATAATTGGTGTCTTCTATTTATTAGCAAAACACAAGAGAAAATCTTTTGTATTTTTAATATGATATATATATATATAAAAAAAAAAAAGGAAAATATTTTTTACTTTTTATTTTATAGAAAATAGTAACTTCACGAATGAAGGATCTCGAGTCACTAATCGTCAAATCTCAAACGATATTGTCGTGACACAACCTCCCGCAATGCGCGCCAAAATTTGATTCACAGTGAACAAACACGTCAAGTTTACTCACACAAGCTAGCCACATGAATGACTAACCGTAAGAAACTTAAACGGTTCGAAACCGGTTGATGATAATGAAGGCTTAGGGGTTATGTGTGTGGATAAAAACCTCAATATCGATATCAAAAATAATCACGAAGATAGATTCAAATTCCTTTAGGAAAAAGAATAATAAATCAAATCCGTGTGTGATCGTTGAAACGGATTAGTCAACCCGAATCATTTCCCAACGAGGCGTGAATTGCCAACGTCGTTTTTGGTTTGGAAATTAATGCTCGATGTTTTGAATTTGTGATTTTGATTTATTAAACTACGGGAATGGGGAAAGTAATTAAGGGAATCTATTTTACGGAAATCCTAAATGCGAATTACTAAAACGTAATTAATAAAACGTAAATAAAATGCAACTACTTCTAAATTATATCCTAAAATGCCTAAAATTACTTTTACTCTAGAAATGATATTAGAAAACTATTTTAGAATTAAAACTATTTTTTTTGGATTTTATGGATTTTATTAAAATTAAAACTAATTTATAACCTTTTAAACTAAATTAAAATACTAAAAATTATAAAATTCAAAGGGAAAATATGAAACTATTTTTATAAAATCTAAAATATCATAAGAGACTTTTCAAAACTATTTTTGTATTTTTTTGATTATTTTCCTATTTTCTACTAATTTAAAACTATTTTAATCTAATTTAAATAGTGAAAAATACCAAATAAAAGGGGAAAAATAAGGAAAAATATTTTTTATGCTTTTTATATTTTTCTTAAACTGGGAAAAATGAAAAATTATTTTTTGGAAATTTTTCTCAATTATTTGTAATAAAAGCTATTTAAAAAGGATTAAAAACTATTTTTAATTAAGAAAAATAGTAAACAGTGACCAAAATTAATGAAAAATTCAGGAAAATTCTAAAATCTTATTCTAAATCTATGAAAATTAAGAAATCAGTAGCTTATGTGGAAGAAATAAGAGCTGATGTACAAACTGTTATGAAATAAGCTAGTTAAAATAAGCTAGACAGTGAATTAATCTATCAAACAGTAACTTAAGCTATATTATGCTAAAATAAGCTAATAACAACTGATTACAACTAATCCTAACAAGCTATAAGCTCTGTCTATAGATCTATGCAAACTGACAAGTCCACCAATTCAGTTCCTGACCCCTACTTTTGAGCTTAACCACAAGCTTATTCAATAAGCCAAACTAAAAATCAAATGTGCAGTCCTCAAGACCACCTGGCAAGCTACAAGTGGACCAAATATGAGACTCTAATAATCTGTATAGCACCTTGTGCAAGAGCTGCAAGGTCTGCAAAAAACTGGTTTTGATACCATTTTGACTTTTGAAAACATTTTGGTACTTTGACTTTTGTGAGTTTAGAATCAAATTTATAAGCTGAAAATGATAAGCTAAGATGTAATGAACCTATTTCAAGCAAACTTAACCTCTATCAAACCTATAAGCAAAATTCTCACTACTGATTCAAACAGAAATGCAATCAAGAGTAGTTTTGAATCAATTTTGACTATGTGATTGTTTGAGTGCAACAAGAGGACTGATATGAGTTATTTAATCTTTATTAAGCCTACAGCAACAAAGTAAATCCACTGAATCAACCTCTAGCACAGAAAACAGCTATAATCCAAACACTATTTCTATAACATTTATGCACTATACTCTATCAAATCCTTAATATCAATCTATAGCAGTTTAAACTAATGATCTACTGATAATAATAGAGCTAATGAATGCAACAACAACAACATAAGCTAACAGAATAATGCTAAGCTAATTTTGCAGATCAACAGATATAAATGGACAGATACTGAAACTTACAAAAATCCAGCATATTTGCAGATTATCTCAGACCCAAATTACCACTAAACTAATCATATCCAACCCCAATCCAGCTTCTGCATCAACCAACATCCAAGTTTATTCCCATTTTATCTTGCAGTTGACTTTTATTGACTGAGATTGAATTGAGAGTAAAATCTGAGTAGATTGCTTAACAAGCACTTTATAAGCTATTGAGAAGCTTATAAGAGCTGATGAAAACAAATTGGAACACTGAAATCAAGTGAAAGACAGATTCACTATATTTTTTTTATTTTCAAGAGATTTTTTTTATATTTTTTTTTTTTATTTTTTGTTTATAGAATGTTAAAAACTGGAAACATGAATTGAATAAGCTGAATAAGGTTTTAAATGCTTAATAAGCTAATAAGAAACATAAAAACAGATATGAAATTGAAATTAAGGATTGACTAAAAAACTGAATTTCATTAATTAAATGGATTACAAGGAAACTGAAATAGAGAGTACAAACTACTGAATTAAAATAAGCTAAACATATTAGAAAAACTACTCAGAAATTACAATACAATAGCTTGTGATACAAAGGGGTATATATAGCATCCGTTTGAGCTTGGGAAGGATCTGGAAGGATGTAAATGTGCTTTCTCTCATCATCTGACAACCATTAGATCATATCCCACATGTGTCCAATCCATTTCCACCTTAGGATCAAAATTTCCACGTATCTTCAACCAATAGAGAGCGAGAATGGCATATAGCACACGGATTGTCGACTTGTCAATGCGCATGTGTCGGGTGTGTCGGGAAAGTACAATCTACCCTTAATTGTGGTAATTATGCTCAATTGACCATGTGGTAATTCTAGGTTCTTTCTCGGGTAAATTGGGGCAAAAGAAAAGGCAAGGTTTTGGGGTTTTTTTAATATATTTCAAACATGTTGACCGGGTCTTGGGTTTTTGACTCGGGTAAAATGGTTTAACGGGTGGGATATAAGAGGGTACCGGGTAAGTGTATTGGTTTAGTGGACTGGATCGGGTATATGCATGTTGGTGTAAGTTTTGTAATGGGTTTGGACTAGTAGTGTATGCATTTATCAACTTAGGGACCAAACATGTATAAACTGAAATTCCAAGGACCACAAGTGCAAATCTGAAAATGTCTTCCAAGATGAACTTGTCATTCTTCAATAGACCAAAGGGTGAATTTGCAACTTTTGAAACTTGAGGGTGTTTTTTCGTCATTTATTCAAAGTTCGTGGACTATTTCGACATTTCTTCAAACTTGATTAAAACTTAAAAATCATCCTCGAGAATAAAATCTTCCAAAATGCACAATCCCGACCTTCCGGCTCACTCAAACTCTCTTGATCTCTCGTGCTCGGATTTACGTCCCGATTTGTTCCTTTTGTGTGTTTTACATATCCGTACTGCACAAGCACAAACTCAAGAAAACCACAAATATTAGCAATAAACGGCTCTTTCTTGGTTGTTTTGGGTCAGATTTACTAATGAAAAGATATGTGTTTAAGCACATATCAGGAACCATTCTCTATAAGGGTATTTCTATGACCGGAACACAAAGGAACCGGTTCTACAACAAGTCTCTAATAAGAACCGGTCCTTTACATAAAGTATGTTGGAAAATGTGGTTAAAGGTGTTGAATGATAATTGATGTTGTCATCATGTGTACCAATGTGAATTAAAAATAAAATTAATATATGGTTTTATTTTAATTCATAAGAAGTTAGTAAAATTATTTTGTTAATTAATTGTGGTCGTTTTCTTCCATCACTATTCATTATAAATTGAGTCTTATTCTTTCATTTCAATTACATTAAGAAATACAACTCGATCATCTCCGTTTGTTTAACGCTCATCTTGACCTTGTGTGTTTCCAGTTTGTAATAGAGGGAAGGCATGTTTTGGTTCGTCTTGATAACCCGTTTGTGCTAACAAAGTTATTCGTTGTTGTTGTAAAGTGGGAGATAGATGTTCACGTGTCTTAAGCACCGTGGAGAGGAAGAATACGTCTTAAGGAAACTGTGAGCATCACAGGCCTCAAAATTTTCCTTGTTTGTATTTTTTTGAGTCTCCACATTCAAAAAATTTATGGTATCGTTTTCTACACCTTATATCTTCTTGTTATTATCATCATATTGTTTATGTGTCTCTAGTAGCAATACACTTACTAGATAACAATCTGAAGATATATATGCTTTGTTATTTGAGGCAATAGTTACTCGAAAATGAATGGGATACAATTGCTTGAAGTTTTTTTATATTGTTTCTTTGACGAATATAAAATTTAGGGTAAAAGCCATAAATAAATAACGTATTTACAACACGGATTTATTCTACATATTGTATTATTTTTATTGTCAATATGCCTAATTAAGTTCGTATTTTTTTCATTACAGATAACTGTTAAGGGTATTTTCGTTATTTCTCACGTCTTCATCTTCCACCTCATTTAAACAAAGGGTAAAAGCCACATTTGCTCAACGTACTTAAAAAAGGACTCATTCTACATATTATACTTTTCATTGGGAACTGGTTTTTTTCCTTCCATTTTTATACGTTTTCGCACGTACGTTTTTGTCCATTTTATACGTTTTCATCTGATTTTATACGTATTCGTTCGTTTTGAATGTTTTTGTCTATTTTTATATGTTTTTATACGTTTTCGCCCGTTGTCTTACGTTATTGAATGTTCTTAAACATTTTTATCAGATTTTATACGTATAAAGACGGACGAAAACACATAAAATAGACGAAAATGTATAAAATGATTGAAACGATAAAACAGAACTAAACCGTATAAAAACATATGAAAACGATAAAAACGAACGAAAAAGTATAAAAACATATAAAATGAATGAAAACGTATAAAAACGGACTAAAACGTATAAAACTAATGAAAACGTAAAAAAAAAGAACAAAAACGTATAAAAATGGACGAAAACATATAAAAACGGACAAAAACGTATAAAACAGAAGAAAACGTATAAAAATGAATGAAAACGTATAAAAACGGACTAAAACGTATAAAATGAATGACAATGTAAAAAAAGAACAAAACATATAAAAACGGACGAAAGCGTATAAAAACGGACAAAAACGTATAAAACTGGTGAAAACGGACGAAAACGTATAAAAATTACCGAAAACGTATAAAAATGGATGAAAACGTATAAAAACGGACTAAAACGTATAAAACGTATAAAACGAATGAAAACGTATAAAAACGGACTAAAACGTATAAAACGGATGAATACGTAAAAAAGTGTACAAAAGTGTATAAAACATACGAGAATGTATAAAAACGGACTAAAACGTATAAAAACGGACGAAATCGTATAAAAACGGATGAAAACGTATAAAAATTGTCGAAAACGTATAAAAACGGACAAAGACATATAAAAACGGATTAAAATGTATAAAAAGTATAGTATGTAGAATGCATTATTTATGTAACTACGTTAAGCTGTTTTGGCAATTGTTGCATAGTTAAAGCTTTAAGGGCACTTAAGTCATTTCAAATGAGAGAAAGCTTTGATTATGTGTAATAAAACAAAATACGAACTTAATTAGGCATATTGACAATAAAAATAGTACAATATGTATAATGAGTTTATTTTGTAAGTACGTTATGTATTTATAGCTTTTACCCTAAAATTTAAACTGGTTTTGTTTCTTGGTCAAAGCATCAAATGAAATTTAACAATAACAATGGTTTTGGCCGTTAAATAGCCACGTATTTTTTCAAATGTACTATTTTGATACGTGTACTATTTTATGTTCCACTTATGTTGTGTACTATCATGTTTTGTACCAATTTGCACGACTAAACTTGTTTTACCGAAACCATAATCACTATTGCCACGTGTGCACACCACGTCGGATTTCCACTAACAAAAATAAATTAAATAATAAGTTTTCTTCCCCAAATCAAACAAGGAAAAACCCTATTCGGTCTAACCCTAATTGAAAACCCTAGTTCAACAAAACAATTAAAAAACCCTAATTGAAGTAAAATAAATCAGTGGCATCTTCATCTTCATCTATTCGTAGTCGTCGTCGTTATATACCACCTACCATTTGCATATGTGAGAACCAGTAATTGAAGAAACATCAAAAACCGTTGATCTTCTTTTAAAACGTTTTCTCGACTGCATTAATTACTATAATGTAAGTTATTAGTATTTTGTTAACCTTGTTTATGTTTCATTTATTTATACTCAAACAAATGTATAAATATGTAGGGCACAAAATGTCACACTTTTTATTGGATTGATGATGAATTACCAAGCGAGTACTAAAAAGAAGAGGTGTACAAGCTGATTCAGAAGGATAAACATCAACAAAAAAGGATGAATGGTGTTTTGGGAAGGATAAGAGATTTGGAAAGGGACTTTGACTTGCAAAAGTCAACTATGGAGAAGCATGTTTTGGGGCTGCAAATGGAGTTGAAAGAAACCAAAGCAAGTTTAATGTTCTATAGGAAGATTGTTGGTTTTATGTGTATCGTTGTTGGTTTGATTTTGTTAGTAGTCTTTTGAGCTTTTTATGTGTAGTTTGATGTTGTTTGTAATGTAGTTGTAGTATTTTTGATGAATGGAAAAATGTTGACCATTTGGTAACTTGCAATATTTTATCATCTGCATTTGTTGGGTCTGAAATCGACCCAAATTGTCTCTGACAAATATTTAAAAATAAAATAGTCTAATACACCCTTTGAAGGTTAGTGAGCATAATTATCTGATAAAGATCAAAGAGTATGTCACTTCATAACTATCAAAGTGAACCCGATAGTTATCGAGTGAGATGCTCCCAATAGCTATCGAAAATTTGTCTCTCGATTATTATTCAAAAGTGTTACTCGCTAATAAAAGAAATCGGTGAGTGTTGTATAAAGCTCAACCAAATTGCCTAGCTTCAGGGACGTCAAAGACCAGCTAAAGAAAACACTTCTAGAAAATGATGTGGTGTCAGGGAGTGATTTACCAGGAGCTACAAACAACCCAAAGTCATTGACATCTGACAAATATTTCTCTGACTCTGAAGATTTAATTTATTATTTACAACCTCAGCCTCTAAATGCATGGGCGGGAAACTTCTTGAAGAAGATAAGTTCAAGTACTTATCAATATACGAGAAACAGGCATTGAGACTATAAGTTTTCAAATCAGGCAAGCTGAAAGTACGCTCAAGACTAGCCTACTAGGCACATGCTTGTCTGTTGCAAGTTGGCAAGTTACTATTCGCCCATGGGCATTCACTGTTTCCCCTCCTATATAAACCGAACGTTGTAACCAAATTAAGTAGAGATTCAAACATAGAAAATAATACAAAGTAGTATAGTTAGTATCCTCCTCTCCTAGAAACAACAAATCAAAGCTAGTTGCCTCTTGTTCTATGATTCATTTCTAATAAGATTTATAAAGTTGGAAAGTACAAATGGTGTTATTAGTAGAGATGGCAACGGGGCCGGGTATGCGGGAATGGTTGATACCATCCTCATCCCCTAAGTTAAATAGTGATAACGCTACACGCGTGTTCGGGGTCAAGGAAACTTCCTTTTCTTGAGCAAGTTTTATAACACCTAGGCGTTGAACCTAATCGTTGTAGTGTAGTAATTAGGGTAAGCCACGGTATTGATATCGTTCTCTGGGGAATAGGAATGCTAGTAAGAAGTTACTACGCTAAGGTTAAGGTTGAGGAAGATTATTTTTGTATTTTTATATTTTATGAAATGGAAAGGTACGAATCTACGGTATTGGATTTGGGGTTGGTATTTCACCGATTACTCTACTATTATCTAATTATCTAAACTAAGGTTGTGGGATTCTATGTCTAATTAATGTGTGCTCGTATGATAGTTTAAAGATGTGTTTACTTAGGTTATACTACTCCTTAATTATCTCCTATTGATGGTTGAGTTGTCACGTCCTTATTCTTAGTTGCATTGTGTGTCTAAAGTTGTAGGTATGCGTTTCCCTAACTCTTTGAACTTACCAAAGGGTCTCGTCTACAAAACCCACTAGGATGATAAACTCTTACTCTAAGGCACTCTTTGGATAATTTAGCCTACAACTACTCGGGTAATCATATTCTAAGGTTCACAAAGATGAATCAAGCATTAAGTACATAACGAATGACCTATCGCATTACTAGATCATTGATCAACTAAGATAAGAAACAACCAATCAATATTCAATAATTAAGTTTCATACTTCCTAAGCAAACACACAAATAAATTAGCCGGACATGGAGAACATGCAAGCATACACACAAATAATCAAAGACATAATTGAATTAATGAAGTAAATACTTATCTTGATGTAAGATAGGGTTTAAAACCCTAAAATACTGTACAAGACACCTTAGGTTCGGTTTTAGGTTTTACTCCAAAAGACTCTCTCAAAACCGAAAAATTCGGATTCTATATATAAGATTACATATGCGACGGCGTCACCTTTTGTTTCGTGGCGCCGTCGTGTCGCCGTCATTAGGGTTTCGTCTTGGCCACGTTAACCTTGCGACGGCGTCACCTAATGTCCGTGACGCCGTCCTCTTCGCCTTCGACGTCGTCGGGTCGCATCTAGGCCGTCCGAGTAGCAACGGCCTACTCATTTAAAGCCCGACGTCGTCACTTGAAAATAGGGTTTTGGCTCAGATCGTCACAAAATCCTCCGACGGCGCCGCACTAACACCGACGCCGCCCTTACATTTCGCAGACTTTGAGTGTCTCGATTCGACTTTGGCCGTTTCTTCAGATATTCGCGCCTTTTCGTCCAAATAAGTGCCATTCCAGATTTGCCTTCAAGAGACCTAAAAGTGAAAAGGAACGATATTAAGCAATAACGGATACAAAAGTGATCAAATAAGGGCTTAAACGACCCTCAAAATGGTACCTTTTAAAACCTTATCAAATATCCCTACACTTGTTATTTGCTTGTCCTCAAGCAAATGTGCTTTTAGCCAATTAATTTATAAGTTAGGGTCATGAAGCATTAATTCAAAACGGTCCACAACACATATAAGCCCCAAAAAGTCATAACAAGCACGGAAATTACATACTAGCACCTCACATGGGGTGTTTGGGTACTTACATCTCTCGGTGTATATATGAAATATAACAAATAGGAAATGGAAGATAAACACTCATTAACCGGTCCTAGTACATATATTACCATAGGCTTGAGAATAGATCAAACCTCCATCGCTTTGGCGTAAGCACCTAGGAAAGACTATCAAAGAGGTCTTTTAAAGGGTTGTAATGTTAGGCTTACGGTAGGAAACAAGGGTTTGGTGGGATAGGCTATTTAGTGGTGGCAAGTCAAAAATCTATATGTTAAATGCATACGAAGAATGGCGTTGCTAAGCCAAGACTCGACACTCTAAAACTCTAGGTAACGAAATAAACAAACATAAATTTAAAGGATAGATGTAGGATGGTAGCCCGTATGTTTTTTTTTTTCACACTCTATTTTTTTTTTTTTTCTTTTCTATTTTTTTTTCGATTTTTTTTTTTTTTCATACACTTTTACTCTACCATCCTCTACGGTAACATCAAAATGATAGGGATTTATAGGCACATCCCTACACTTGAGTTTTTATTACTCTAACACTAATTTGACCCGAATTGAAAAGATCAAAACACTTGGGGTACATTATTACGCAAACAAAGGGAATTTGAATTTAATGTTCCCTTCCCGTCATTTCATAAACTTTAACTTTTCCCATGAATCCCAATCGTCCCAAAACTGTATACAAAGGATATGACTCGACTTAGCAACTTATGCAAGCAACTAGATAATTGAACTAAGGGTTTAGGGTGATAACAAACATTTGCACTAAAAGTGAGTGCATAAGGGGTAGGCTAAGGCGATTTGGGTGTGTATTTGGGGTGGGTGTAAACAATGCTTTCATTGATATTCGGAAAACCGAAACATCATGAGAACCGCGAAAAGGATAGGCTCGAGGGGTTAACTAGGGTATCGTGTACTAAAGATGAGTACAACGCAAGGTGTGGGGAATTACTCAACCGATGTGGAAGAAGTAATTATATTACGGTATCAAACAAGGGTTATCCTAATGCCTCTTATCATTTAGTTATTCCTAACTACACAAGTGTAGCCTTACTTGCGATCTCGGAATGCATCACAAAACAAGTTCTAGAATCTAATATACTACCGGTTCACACTCTAAGCATTGAAGATGGATGCTTTAATTCCTACTAATCTAAGGGCGATCCTCACATTTTGGGTGGAATTTGGGTGGTAAAGGGTTTTTTGTGCTAGTCATGCAACTTTCTATCCGTGAGACGCTTTTGTTAAGACTAATGGCCCACTCCTATATGTCATGAAAAATTTTAAATTTGGTGCCAAAATTACCCTAACCGACATTTTCTCATGGTTTATTACGCAAATGCAATTGGACAAAGCAAATAATCAAGGATAAGCATAGTTTCAAAGTTTCGCTTTATTTCCTCCCTACACTTAAACCGAACACCGTCCCCAATGTTCCCGAAAGTATCAAAGATATGATAATGGAAGGTAATTAAAACGAAAGAAACTAATACTCCCGATTAGCTCGGTAGGATCCGTAAAGTGGTGGTTAAATCCTTTCCAAGAAGAATTTATGCGTGAAAAGCTCCTTCCAATCTTATGTAACTTCTTCTTGACAAACTAAACTCGCACACTTGAAGAAAACAAACGAAACCTTCGCGTAAAATCGGCGGTAATAATATATATAAGACTCGATTTAAACTAGGATATAATGCTTGTGGAATGGATGTTTACGAATTTCTAAGAAAATTAAGACCGAAAATTCCAAAACTTATAAGTAGCTCGAAAACGAGAAAAAGTAATCCGGTGTTTTTACTCCTTCTGACGCCGTCAGTTATCCCGACAAAAAGCGGTCTCGATTTTCCGGAAAAATTTGGAAAATTTACATCTTTAGAATCTGGAAAATTTCGCAAAACATCCATTATGACTCGATACAAGCATTTGACTCGAACAAACAAACATAAATATCTTTTAGTTAATTGTTATTCTCATGTTTACGTTTCTTTTGAAAACGTGTGTAATCCTCCCTACACTTATCCCTTATGTAAAATACCTTTATATGCAATTAAGACGAGGTTAAAAACAAAATAAAGCATTTTTACAAATTCAAACATGAGAATAAACAATTAATAAAAGATATACGACACACAAATGAAAATGAAAAACAAATACACATGGGTTGCCTCCCAAGAAGCGCTTGTTTTTGTTCGAGTCACGAGCCTGACTCTACCCTTATTTAACAGATAAAGGGGAAGTTTTCCCTACACTTAAGTCTAAGTGCGGGTGATAGTAGCAATACACACCCTTAGGGTAGAAATTTGCTACGTGAGGAGAGGGTGATGGGTGATTTATATGCTCAAAGGAGTGTGCTCTATTCATTATAACCTTACCTAAGTCTATTGGTGTAGCGGGTGAATCAAATCTCTTTCCTAAAAATGGATCATCTTCTATCAACTTCAAAAGATTCTTAGTTAAGGATCCATCTTTACCTAATAAACCCGGTTTAAACCCATAATGTTTCTTGTTATCAACCATGAATGGGTGATATAAGTGTGTAAGGTCATGGGTTACTCCTATATTAGCTTCTACTCTACATGGCCTAGAATCTACCATCTTTATCAAGCAACTACCCGGACTATCTATTTTGATGGGTGGATTGGGACCGAATTCAATTCCAAGATTCACATCTAAAGACGGAAAATTGGGTAAGGTTTTTAAGTGAGGCTCTGGTTCATCAAAATTAGGAACTTCCCTAGGACTAAGAGAGAGGTCATGACAACAAGCATCTAAACCTACATTCTCTAGTGGCGTGTGGTCCAAAGGTTCTATATCAATCGGGGTTCCTATAGTCTCTTCTACTTCTTCCGGTAAGTTATAGGCGATGTGTGTTCCTCAGTGATGGTAGGACTTGTGGGTTATCCGATGGGATTGGATTTTCTACTCATCCTCCATCTTATCAAGATCACCTATGTATTCATTTTGTACTATGGTAGCGCCTAACCATGACATGCACCTTGGTACCTCAACTCTAATCATCTCCTTCCTAAACAACCTTTCCGAATCAAGTTTCCAAATTGAAAATAGGTCTAAAGATTCGTTTTTGGGTCCCATGTTCCACTTCTAAATTGGGCGTGAATCTCAAAGGTTTCCCAAGCATTTGAACACCACGTCCCCAAATATCCCCATCCGCTACATAGTCAAGTATCCTTTGGGTTTAGTGGGCGTATGAGTGTAAAAGAATTGTAGTGGAAACAATAAATCAATACCATGATAAAGGACTTTTGTAATAAATATTTAATTCGAGTCCACGCCTCGGAAAGGATTCATCATGATATTGCCGGAACCTCAAGATCTCATTTTGGAGTGGAAAGGGTAGATTATGTAGTGGATTTCGTTGATTGGGTGACAGTTTTGGCGGTTCGCTTCTCCATAACGGCTAACGAATAGTTAATGAAAATGGTTACGAACAAAGGTCACGAAGAAGGGGATAGACTAAGAGAAAGCTAAAATGAGAAAAATTTACTTGATAGGAATCAAGCAAAGAAACCTAAACGAGGTGGACTACTAACTAGCTATTCTATTCCCCGCAATGGCGCCAAAACTTGATAACGCTACACGCGCTGTTCGGGGTCAAGGAAACTTCCTTTTATTCGAGCAAGTTTTATAACACCCAGGCGTTGAACCTAATCGTTGTAGTGTAGTAATTAGGGTAAGCCACGGTATTGATATCGTTCTCTGGGGAATAGGAATGCTAGTAAGAAGTTACTACGCTAAGGTTAAGGTTGAGGAAGATTATTTTTGTATTTTTATATTTTATGAAATGGAAAGGTACGAATCTCGGTATTGGATTTGGGGGTTGGTATTTCTACCGATTACTCTACTATTATCTAATTATCTAAACTAAGGTTGTGGGAGTCTATGTCTAATTAATGTGTGCTCGTATGATAGTTTAAAGATGTGTTTACTTAGGTTATACTACTCCTTAATTATCTCCTATTGATGGTTGAGTTGTCACGTCCTTATTCTTAGTTGCGTTGTGTGTCTAAAGTTGTAGGGTATGCGTTTCTCCCTAACTCTTTGAACTTACCAAAGGGTCTCGCCTACAAAACCCACTAGGGACGATAAACTCTTACTCTAAGGCACTCTTTGGATAATTTAGCCTACAACTACTCGTGTAATCATATTCTAAGGTTCACAAAGATGAATCAAGCATTAAGTACACAACGAATGACCTATCGCATTACTAGATCATTGATCAACTAAGATAAGAAACAACCAATCAATATTCAATAATTAAGTTTCATACTTCCTAAGCAAACACACAAATAAATTAGCGGACATGGAGAACATGCAAGCATACACACAAATAATCAAAGACATAATTTAATTAATGAAGTAAATACTTATCTTGATGTAAGATAGGGTTTAAAACCCTAAAATCTTGTACAAGACACCTTAGGTTCGGTTTTAGGTTTTACTCCAAAAGACTCTCTCAAACCGAAAAATTCGGATTCTATATATAAGATTACATATGCGACGGCGTCACCTTTTGTTTCGTGACGCCGTCGTGTCGCCGCCATTAGGGTTTCGTCTTGGCCACGTTAACCTTGCGACGGCGTCACCTAATGTCTGTGACGCCGTCCTCTTGACCGACGTCGTCTGGTCGCATCTAGGCCGTCGAGTAGCAACGGCCTACTCATTTAAAGCCCAACGTCGTCACTTGAAAATAGGGTTTTGGCTCAGATCTTCACAAAATCCTCCGACGGCGTCGCAATTAACACCGACGCCGTCGCCTACTTTCAGACTTTGAGTGTCTCGATTCGACTTTGGCCATTTTCTTCAGATATTCGCGCCTTTTCGTCCAAATAAGTGCCATTCCAAAGATTTTGCCTTCAAGAGATCTAAAAGTGAAAAGAAACGATATTAAGCAATAACGGATACAAAAGTTATCAAATAAGGGCTTAAACGACCCTCAAAATGGTACATTTTAAAACCTTATCAAATAGCTATCCCCATCTCTGTCGATGGTCACAATTACGTCCCCATCCCCGACCCTGATGGGTAGCATTTATCAGGTACATTTATGATGTTTTTAGCATTTGTCGGGTACATTTAGTCCATCTTTTTTATGTTCTGATGAAAGAATTAAAGCATACTTAAGTTATAGATACTACTAAACACTACCAAAAACTGTTGTGTAAGGTGCTCAACTCGTATTAAAAGAAGTTTCAGATCACTAAACTAGTCATTTTGGCTAAATGACATTGATTGAATTAGGCCACATATAAGTCGAAACAAACACCTCCTTAGCATACATATATCTGAATAACTAAACAAAATAATTAAAAAAAATACAAACCGAACAACTCACACGGCTAAATCTACACCACGAACGACATTCCAGTTCCTTCTCGAACAAATTCAACAAATACCGAATAACTAAATCATGAAAATAGTTACAATGAATTAAATCAAATACATCTATTATATATAATAAAATAAGCTTTTGTACAAGCTACTAAGCTACTAGCATTAAAAATTGGTTTAATGCACTTCC